>JZLH01S0147102.1:6277-17075 GCA_001188425.1 Eucidaris tribuloides | reverse complement strand
GAGAGAAAATCATTGTAAGAAAGCATTGAAGCAACGGCGAAAGTGTGACCAACTTTTAAAACATAAAGCTGAAAACATTGTTTTGGAAACAATAATGCAAATTGCACTGTGCCGCTAATATATGATTTTTCTAATAAGGATCAAATACTCGAGGTAGACTTTGTCTCCCGCCCCTCTCTCCTTTAACTCCCTCTCTTCATTTTCTCTGATGTGTTACCTTTTACTTCATTGTTTTGATTGTTCCTCACGTTCTCATTTTAACATTGCGTTCGTTTTGGTAAACAATAAGATATAATTTCGTTGAAGGCAGGTGCCAATTATCCCAGTAATCCAAGTTCTGCTTTTAAATATAGGTTCCTCCACTTTATTTTTTTTCATGATTTTGTTTAATTCTAAAATATTACTTAGTGCAAGTTTGTGAATTGTGTAAAGTTATTTCAGTTATGGTTATATGTTTACAACGTTTTGTTCAACCTACTATTTGATTTATATACGTGAAAAGGATGAAACGAATAAACTCAGTCATTCAATCAACGAGCATCAATCAATGCACATCGATCAAATCAATCAATCAATTCAAATCAATCAATCAATTCAATCAAATCAATCATCAATCAATCAATAATCACAATTAACTCAATCAAACTCACCTTTGTCCGCTACTGAGGCCTTAAGCAGACAGATCAGAACGATGCGAAAAAGAATGCGCATGGTCCTCACATGCTACTGCCTGTTGCCACGAACAACTACGATGATTTGCGAAGTCTGTGTCAATTTTGAGCAGGATTGCTACGAACAGCACTCGACCAACCGTCTTGACGGAAACGCCTTTCGTTCTGAACCAATAGCGTGATCCACCTTTCCTTTATACCAGATGAAGGCTTCTTCTAGATTGTGTTTGATCGGTGTATGTGTGTGTGTGTGTGTGTGTGTGTGTGTGTGTGTGTGTGTGTGTGTGTGGTGTGTGTGTGTGTGTGTGTGTGTGCACGCGCGTTGGCGTGGCCAGATGATGGATTACCATTTCATACAGAATAATGAATAATCGCGGAAATGAGTGGTCTCTGCCAATTGGCGTACCCGCAATCGTCTCTAATATTTCGCCTTAGGGACTCAAAACACTCTGCTCTCCATTGTATGCGCGACGCATGCTACCATACTTTAATCCCTACGTGCGTTGTTTGAAAAAGCGTTGTAGCTAATTGGAACAATTTCATTGGAGAATGAGATTTTGACGCAGCACCTTTCGCCACGTCTACACAATAAAGATTTTACAGTATTTTTGTCACGTTTTTGTACATATTGCGGACACGGTGTCGATAAGGTTTCTCATGTCTAAAATGAAGTGTAAAATTAAAATTGAGAAATTTCGATTTTGCATTTCGTACGAAGATCGATATTACATATTGTTCAGTCCAACTTAGAATCAACTCAAGATCACCAATAGAATAAAAAAAAAATCAATTCAAGAGCATGAGTTGCGCACTATACAAGCATGATCAGTTACTCAGAAAGTCATGTAGGTACTTGTTAAAAGGTACACTGTACAAAATACTGAACATTTTCGTAACACTTATAAAGACTTGACACGTATACATGGAAATCATTGATATGTTTAGTTGAAATTATGTGTATTACCTATAGGTATATAGTATATGAATCTAAATTTTCGTGTGTTTTTCTGGAACGCTTCATAAACATTGAACACGTTTAAAATGAAATCATAAATAGGCTACAGTGTTTAGGTGTTGAAAATCATAAACGCGTCATATCAATTTCTAACAACAGAAAACGCCTTCTCTTTTGCACAGAAAATCGAGGTTCCGCTCAGGTCATGCATCCCTGCTCTCACACCGTGCTGTGTAGGAGGAAGCGACGGACAGCTGTCATTGTTCACATTCACACTCAAACGCAATAATAAAAGACTGCGTGCACTGGGAAGGTCAGAATACTGAGAGAAAATGGTGTTTTGTGATTGGTTTTTGCCAATTCCGCGGGCCTTCTCTTAGCAATACAAATTTGATTTTTACATTTTTAGAATCCTCAGACTTCCCTCTACCATACCTATCCTCAATATATATTTATAGATGGCGCAATTTCATTTAATGAAGCGGCGCAAAGTCAGAAAAATTCGGGGAAAAGGGGAATCTTCCACGAGATTTTTTTTTTTTTTACTAAAAACGAAGTCTTTAGAATCAATTCCGGGGGTCATAACATTGACTTTGGTCACATATTTTGATCTAACCTTAAAGAGAAACCTTTGATTATCATAAATCTCGTTTCAATATATATAAAGCTTGTACATTTGTTACAATGCAAAAGAGTGCCAAAAACGCGGCGTTTTTGCAAGTTTGATATTGTGTTGCAAACTGTAGACCACGAAGAAAGTAAAAGATCGCTTAGAATTTGATATGCAAAAAACATTTGTGTGTGTTGTGTTGTGAAGATCTAAACAAGTGTTAATACCTCAACAAATAAACCATAAAAACTACCACTACTCTGTCCTTCCTTGGTAAAAGAAGCAAATGACAACATCCTAAAATTTAGATTATTGGTGTTTTTGAAACATCCTATGCATGCCTGTATCTTAGGCAAATTTGGAGTAAAAATTATGATTCTATCAAAGATATTCAAGTAAAACGATGGGAAATTCCATTGATGTCACTCTAAAAGACAGACACAAATTTTGCTCCATGCAGAAAAATGACACTTTTGTCACTTGCTCATTGGCAAGTACGTATAGTACTATACTAGCTACTTCTAACACTTTTAGGATGTCTTTGGTTTGGCTTTTGACCGAGAACTATCTGATTATAAACAATAAATATGATTGCATTTAAATGGTGATTTGAGTATTTTGTAATATGGGTCGTTTGATGGAGATTAATGCATGAGAATAATATCATATTATCGCGCTGTCAAATAAATGTTAGATACTGTGGAGCTTACCGTTGATTGAGTTACACCAAAATGACAGTTGACAATGAATATGACTGAAATGCATTCCTATTAACAACTTATAATCTGTACTTACATGCTTTGGGGTTACAAATCGCATAGAATTAAATTATAAAATTGTAATTCAAGCACTTTAATTACCGAAACTACCAAAAAAGAAAGGTATCAAGGTTATGTCATATGGTTTGCTATATAATCACGGGTATGTTTTTGATGTTGATTTTTGTTTGCATTTCTTTTCACAGTTCAATGATTAATCATCCACACGTGTAGATGACATGGAAACTTGATCACATTAACTGTACAGTTCTTCCTAACATATACAGTAGTTGAACACTTTGGAAAGAGATCCAGAAGTTCAAACCATTAACTGATGATTGTGTTTCCATCAAATGCGAGACATGACTCATTCTAGCAAGAAAGTATGTTGATTTCAAAAAGACATTTTTGATTTCTATCAACAAAATATCTTTCCTACCCTTGATAAACATATCAGTGAACATCTTTTCAATATGAGCACCTTTTATATGAAGATAATTGTGGACGAAAAAAGCAAGACATCTAGCAAAATTTACCTTGATTTCCAACCGGGGCGACGCCAGGGCAAAATTGAACATGTTCTATCTAAAACGGTTGATCATCTATATTTAACACGAGATGCATACATCATTCTTCATGTAGGCTACAATTCTCAAATTTTAATCTGTCTAACGTTTTCTCAACCCAAATCCATGATATTGCTTATTTCAGGAGCTACAAGTCTCTGATTGGGGCCGAGTGCCCGAGTCCCACCCACCTAATAATTTCCTCCCTCCCTCCTGACATTCAAACCCTAAAATGTAAATAGTCCGAACCCGTGTCATATCATTATTTGAAAGATATACGGAGATGCCACGGGGAGCATTCCAATTTTTCTGAAATCCATGTGTTAGAGAGCGGAGCGACCGAGCCCGAGGAATATTGATGCTAATTGCTCCCGGACAAGCTAGCCCCCATTTTATTACAGTTCCTTCACAACCAAAATGAATTGCAAAAAGTAACACAATTCTGAAGTGTTGACTAAAGATCTGTTCCTCTTTTTGAAACAAAAGTCAGTAGCCTAAATCTGGAAATGTCCGGAAATCCGGAAATTTTAATTTGTCCGAAAAAAATCCAGAAATGTGTCATCTCGATCTGGACACGTGACTGTGTGTGCTCTCGTAATGATTTTGATCTGGTTAAACTATTTTTTTTTAGTTTATCATTATTTTAAAGATTGTGTTCTTGATTATACTCTTTTGCTGGGATTTGATCCAGCCAAACATGGTTCCATAAAACTGCAGTGTGTGGAATTCATACATCCAGTAGTTTTTGAAAAATAAACGATAAATCTAAAAAAAAAAAAATAAATAAAAAATGGGGGGATTTGTTCGTGTTGTGTGTGTAACGGTATTCTAGATTCGATGTGCCTGTTGTAGCTTTCACGGTCACCAACCGATTACTGAATTTGGTAAAATCCAATTCTGTCAAACCTGTTTGGCACTAGTCCAACTTTACAAATGTCGGTTTCTGACTCGAAAAACTTTGATCAGCATACAATCATGGACAAAAGTTTGGAATATATTTTTCTACCAAATGCAGTTTTCAATCATATCAAGAAAGGGTTTCTTTTCCTGAAGTAGAGACAGGGGCGGCGCCACAGGAAGGTCATGAGGTGGGCGGCCACCCCCTATTTTATCATTAAAATGACGGAAATTTTACTGTTTTTCGAGAATATTGCCCCTCCTGTTCTTGTTAATTTTGCTATTAAAAAATGGTGGGCAAAACATGCTTTTTGTCGTCGTCAGCCCCCTGTCCCCGCTTGTCGGACACTGTTGGGCTTGCATTTTGGCCAGTAAAAAAATTTGTTCGGCAGCAAAATTTTAACCTGGCGCCGCCCCTGAGTGAAGCTCATTTGAATTGATATGTTCTGCATGGGTAGATCATTATTTGTAAGACATCTGCACTTTAAAACAGGACTTTATGCAAAGAAATAACCATATTTCAAAGTTTGTCCAGGACTGTATTTAGTTTTCATATTCAAAATCAAATTTTATTTAATACTCGTCAGAAAAACACTTTTCAAGAATTTTTACAGATATTACATAAAGTGAAATAAGTATAAAATCCACATTATGAAACATAATGAGAGTGAAACGGGTAGGCAGAAAGCAGGAGGCTCCTTTATAAAAGCTAAGCCCGACAAAAGCATATAAGTTACAAACACATAAGGACAAGAAAAAAAATAACTACACACATAAATCAAATAACAGAACAACAAACATAATGCCTAGATTGTTATAATATTCAGTCAATGTACTTGTTTAATAAGAATTGTCATGAAGCGACTTGCTTGATATATACTGTAATGTAATATCGGGGTATATTTTGCCTTATAAAAAAATGATTTTCTCATGGATGTGTTTCTTATTTTAGGTACTGGTCATTAATAGCCTTTCTTGTATTGTAAGTGAGAGCGTCACTATTACGAATAAAGCAATATTTGATAAAAAGTTAATACACAGATCACGTTAGAGATTGGTTTAACGGCTGTGCATCAAAATCATCGTTAGGACTCTTCGATTTATTTGAAATCTAACGGGAATTAAATAATTCACATAAACTGACTAATCTCCAAAGCCCTTTCAGTCAATTGTGAATGGTGTTACACTGTAAAAATATTTAACACTTTTATAAATACTTTTCTGTAACACTTTATAAACACTTGAACACGTTTAATAATAATAATAATAATAATAATAATAATAATAATAATAATAATAATAATGATAATAATAATAATAATAATAATAATAATGATAATAATAATAATAATAATGATAATAATAATAATAATAATAATAATAATAATAATAACAATAATAATAATAATAATAACAATAATAATAATAATAATAATAATAATAATAATAACATTACAGCTATTATAATATAGCGCATAACAAATCGAGTGAAAATGTCCCTTTGTGCTGATATGAAGTCATAAAAACGTTTAAGTGTTTAGGTGACGAAAATCATAAACGCGTCAACAAATACAAAAATCTTGGTTGACGCGTACATGATTTTCAACACCTAGACACCTGAACGTGTTTATGAAACGTGCTCTAGTGTTTATCAAGTGTTCCAGAAACTAACACGACCGTACAATTACAATTCACAACAGTGTTTATGATTTCCAAATAAACGAGTTCAAGTGTTTATGAAGTGTTACTGACAGAAAAGTGTTTAGATCTTGACAAAAATGTTGGTTGACGCGTTTATGATTTTTAACACCTAAACACCTAAACGTGTTTATGAAACGTGTTCAGGTATTTATGAAATGTTCCAGAAATTGGCACGACCGTATGATATCCTATGTGATACACGTAATATCTAACTGAAAGTTTTTATGATTTCCAGATAAACGAGTTCAAGTGTTTAGGCTATAAAGTGTTACAGAAAAGTGTTTATAAGAGTGATTAGTATTTTACAGTGTGACTTATATGCTTGATGAGCTGTTTTTAGAATGACATGCAAATCGGGAACGCAATCTATTTAACCCTCTCAGTACCTTTGAAACAAAACCTCATAGACTTTACATGTGCATCGGTTGTCCGGCAGAAGGGCCCTAGCATATGTTCCCGGCAGAAGCGCCTGAACAGTAAATTTTCTCTAATTTGAGAATATTGCCTTATTTGATATTTGCACTTAACAGACTGACAGAAGGATCTAAAAATATCACATTACTTGGATTTCATGTGAAAAGAGCCAATGTTTTTCAGGTTAGAGATAATTTCAATGTTAAGGCCCTTCTGCCGGGGACATGCGCTAGGGCCCTTCTGCCGGAGACAACCGGCGTGATATTCTGGGTGTGGTACTGAAAGTGTTAACGTATTTTAGAACTTTGTCGCATTATGATATTGGATTATTCATTTTATTTTTTTAAGAAGATAGTACAGGTACCTGTTTATTTCAGAAAATATCGGTTAAAGGGAGAAGGCACCGGCAACTAACAGGCATAAGTTAAGAAAACATTTGAGTTCTTGCCAACCAATCAGATCGCACGTACACATTGCTGAAACTGACCAAGCATGACCGATGCATGCCACCCGACGTGTGTTAGTCACGCCGCAGTAATGTATGCACTGTTTGAATCGATAAGCTCCTCCCCCCCCCCTATGACTGTTTCTGCAAGTTTATCTTAAGACAAGGCTTGCAAAGACATAAAATAAACACAAATAAACTAATTTATAGGGCCTTGCTAAGTGTGAGTGTCGCACAATAGCCCTTATTTAGGCTGTATTTATCACCATATACCATAATTCTCACAATACTCTCAATGTCTCTTTATTTCTTAACTTATGCCTGTTAGTTGCTGGTGCCTTCTCCTTACAATACAACATCTTGCAAACTTCAGGTTATAGAATAGCGTGATCGTGCCTGAAGTATATCGCTTGTGGAAGTTGCAAGCACTCGAAACCTATAACGTGATACACCATAGTGGATACTTCATCAAACTGCCCACTTGTAGCGAGACAGACGATTTCGATAATATAGGGAAAATTGATCTGGTTGAACAAGATTTTAACCTTTGTTGTCCTGTTATAGCATCACATACGTCGATCCTGGGAGGGGGATTGGGCCAGGAGCGGCGTCATGGTAAAATTTAAGGGGGGGGCAAAAAATCTGTCGGGAAAATCCCCCCCCCCCAATATTCTTGTTTTACTAGCCAAATACAATCCAAACATCATCCGACAAGCCGGGACAGGGTCGACGACGACCAAAGCATTTTTTGCCCCCCCCCCAAAAAAATAGATAGCCAATGAACAAACAATATGGCGATTTTCGCAAAACGGTAAAACCCCGCTTATTTATAATTACTTACACAAATAGGGGCGCCTCCCCCCCCCCCCGCCCCTGTGGAGCTGCCCCTGGAACTGGGCAGTCGACCCCATGAAATATTGGGGCGGAAATCATACGATTTCCTCCCCCCTCTCCTCAATGAAAAATATTACTAATTTTAACAACTTAACAAAGATCATTAAAATTTAATGTAGGGATAACGTTTAATAAGCATGTGTGAGCCACAAAACCATTTGTCAGTTTTCGCACAGCTTCTTGCCATAATTCTATTGCGGATTGCTCCGATTTTTTTTGACATTTTGTTACTTTTACCCCCCCCCCTCCAAAAACTGACACCCCTGTAGTCTACAGCAGCTGCAGCATACTTGAGAAATATAATTTGGCTTTGTACATACGACCTTGATGGTCAAGCAGTTCTTTATTTTTTTATGAACAGTTTGACCACCATTACATTTCAGAAAAGTTACCTTAATTACAGAAACCAGCAAATATGCAGTAACAGAATACAAAAGTGGCGATCTGAATATTAAAAACACGAAATGTGATATACCCATAGATAATTAGCCATCACGTCAAGGCTAACACCTGATGTTAGGTCTTGATACCGATTCTCATCTAGAGTCGACAGCAGGGGCTACTCCAGGGAGCTGGGGTAGTCTCCCTCCCCCATGAAAGAAGTGGGGGCAAACATTATTGATTTGCCCCCTAACCCTCGGCAATAATTTTGACAACTGTAAAAATTCATAAAACAAAGTGCAAGGATACTTTTAACAAGCAGCGAAAGGCATTACACCCGGGCAATGCAAAAACATTTAACTTTAAAGAAATCGTTTAACGCCTGTTTCCAGTTTAAAAATCTAAGATGTATGATCACCGATGCTACTACGTTTAAAAAGCAGCGCAAGGTACTACAAAACCATTAAACTTTAACATGTTTAAAGGCATCGCTTAACGATGTTTCCAGTTAAAACAAAAAATCTGAGCTGTGTGATACCCCATGCTAGTAGTGTCTCTGGATAAGGTCGAAAAAAAGAAGCCTTGAAAAAAAGAATAAAGTTGAAAACGATCATCAAGTGTTTCTAAAAAGTGAAATGAAAAATATTGTCAAATCGTTAAACATCGGTGTCTGATTTCTAAACACTTGTTTATAATTCAAAGATATATTTTCCAAACACATCTTTGATATCACTTTCAAAACAGTAATATTTAATTGCTAAACACGTTTTTTTTTTTTTAATATGTGTAATTAGAAAATTCTGATGATAAACATCTATTTCAAAACGTTGTTCTCTGGAATTCGCACGACCAGCGGAGCAAACAGCACTGATTGGTAAACGGCTAAATCCGCGCGACCTTCGACTAACGGCTGATCGGACAATTATTTTGGAACTAACGGAACGGCCCTTGAACGTGCATGTCACAATACCAATTTTGAAGTTTAAATGACCAGATTTCACCAAAACTATGATTGTGTTCTACCCAAAGGTTCTATGACAGGTGTTTATTTATACTAATCTTCACATTGTGAACGATTTAAGCTGATTTCATTCATTTTTTACGTTTCTGGCGTGCAAATCCCGAACTCTATCTTTAAAGCAAATGAGAATTCTGACTCAATACAATGCAGTACCATAACTGCATTTAAGACGCTAATTAAAAAAAAATCGCAATAGCTAACATCAAGCAATTGCTGGTTCACTCTCTTTTCAAGGGAGTAAGCTGGTCTGGGTATGATGGGGAGGTGCACATCTTGGGGAGGTGGAACTTAAGTGGCACATGGAGGTGCACATCTTGGGACTAAAGTTGAGAAAATCAACTGTTGAAAGTGGAAAAGGGGTGCAATTCTCATTTTGCCAGGGCGGAACTCCTCTGCCTCAGCGGGTGGGGGTGGGGGGTGGGGTGGGGGGCACGGTGCACGCGCACCCAGTACACCCCCCCCCCATTACGTCCTTGCCATTAATAACAGGACACTCCATATTTTCACCTTTTACCCTCTACTCCCACGCATTTATCGCATTTACTACAATACACCAGTATTCGTGTGAAGTATCACTTACCGCTCAACACCTTCGCACGCAATGATCAACACTAGTGGCACGCATAAGCGCCGGCGTGATGACTTAGTGGATATCGTCCGCCTCACGTGCGGAAGGTCGCGGGTTCGAGCCCCGGCTGGGTCATACCAAAGACATTAAAAAATTGGTACCTTCTGCTTTCTAGCCAGGTGCTCGGTATTCTAGAATAGAGAAGGGTACAAATAACATTTATGCTATGCAGGGCCCGCTGGAAGAGCAGTCTTATTCAACCACATATTTCTTATGGTTTGGAAGTGTGGGGGAGAACTTATGAATCTTATTTAATCCTACATGTATGTTAACGTGGGGGGGGGGGGGTTCAAATTGACCCCCCCCCGACGAATTTCGCGACTACTCCGCTGCGTAAATTGTTTTGACCGCGTCGCTCGCCGACTTTTTACTTTCAAGTCTTGCGCATCTTTTGAGACCATTTTCGCTAAAATCGGACATACCGTTACGACGCTGCGCGACTTTTTATGCATGCATGTCAGCCCAAAAATTGCTTTAAAAACGTGATTTCGTGTACAAAATCAATACAAATTGTGTTTTCAGCCAAAAATCATAAATGCATGATTATTTTAACTTTTATTGGTGGAAATGGATTCAGTTTATGCTGTTTATGATCGCAAAAGTGTCCCCGACAAAGTTCATCGAAAAAACAATAAAAAACAAAAGGTCGAAAAAACAATGAAATGCATAAGAAATTCACAAAACAATAAAATACATAAAAAATTAATTCTGATTTGGCAATTTTGTTTGTAGATAATTGTTAGAAATGTCAAAATGAATATTTTCACCAAAAATTAGCATTCTACTAGCTTTTGTAAGCGAGTTATAGCGAGTGGTGGTGTGGGGGGGGGGGTCATAGTACCCCCCGTACCCGTAAA
>JZLH01S0147101.1:9375-23075 GCA_001188425.1 Eucidaris tribuloides | reverse complement strand
ATATAATATATATATATATATATATTCAATATTATATATAGGAATAGATAGATAGATAGATAGATAGATAAATAGATAGATAGATAGATAGATAGATAGATAGATAGATAGATAGATAGATAGATAATGGATGGCTGGATGAGTGGATATGGATTGATCCACGGTAGTACTAGAAAGTACTGCGTTAGTTTTGTTATTTTGTTCATTTATTATTTGGTAATATTCTTTTTTTATCAGTTCATCTGCTTTTGGTGTAAAATGTTACTTTGCTCTATACTATAGAATTTCTGATGTATTTGTTTAGTTTTTATCAGTATACATGGGTCCTTCATAGATCAGTACTGAAAGGGCAACCCTGTCTGAATATAATGAAAATAGATTATAAATATAAAAAGAGGAACTTACCTATTTTCACTAGGGACACGTTGAATACAACCCCACGGTCAATGGGAGAGGAACTCCAGGCGTTGTCGTCATACAAGACAGTAAGTTTGTCCCTCGACGACTGTACCGTTCCATTTCCCGGGACAGAACGGCTGGATATTTGTGCGAGACGATAATACGAAGAGTCAAAGTACGTGTCGTCCGTTAGATAGAAGTACGAATACGTATACAGATCGAATTCTAGTAGGTCGATTGCTAGACGAGTACCCGTCGGGCTGGTAAAGTACCAGAAGCACTGGTAGTCGTCGTACGGCTTTTCGGTCGGGTATGTTGGCGAGCTGAACAAGATCGATGGAGAAGAGAAGTCGAGGTGAACGGACTGACCGCAAGACTTCAAGGCATCGGTACCAGTCCAGGTAAATTCATCTGATGAGCGAGAGAGAAGAAAGCCATACGCGATTAGCATTATCTTGGAAGGCACCGGTATGTGGGGACAACTTTTGGGGAGACGGATGTGCCCATAGAGAAGTATAGACGGGGTGTTGCGTCTGTCGGTTACTACACCATATTTTGTGTCGTGTCGTGGTGCAAATACATTCGGAGACAGAAAAAAGAGTCGTCGGGTCTCCAAGAAAGCCAGAAAAAGGTTACAGGTGTTTTATGATGCAAATAAATTAGAAGAGCAGCCCCTAACTAGTGTAATGAATACAATCCAAAATTTAAAGGCTCTAAATTTTTAGGCTAATTGCCCCCCCCCCCAAGGAAATAATCATAATGATCTATAGATGCCACAACAGCGTCAACATGAGGACTGAGACATCTAGTCAAAGTGACCTGACATCTAGTCAAAGTCACCTGAAATTAGTCCACGAGATCAAACATTGAGTCAAAATGACCAAACATCTAGTCAAAATGACTAAGACATCCAGTCAAAGTGACAAAAACGATGTAACAAAAATGTAATCAACAAAAGGATGATTATGAAAGATTTTGTCAGGAAATAGTAAGTTATTTCTATAGCACTCCCCACTCCCCCACCCCACCCCATCCACCCCTGTGCATGCATCTTACCTGAGATGCTGACTCTAACAAGAAAGCCATGTCCGTTGTCGCTTGACGATCGGTCATCCAGAACCACTGTCAATCCCCCACGTGATGACACGATTGGAGATACATTCATGTCGACGTCTCCTCTAAATGACGATAGTTGATAATCTCTGGAGTAGGAGGACGGGTGGTCGTAGATCAGGACATATTCTTGGAGCGTCGTTTCTACGTCAATCAATGTCATTTTTACCTGCTTTCCCGCAGGACTTGTCACGTGCCACCAGCAGTCAATCAAGTCATTTGACAGGGCCTGATGGTAGTAGGGCGCGTTGAATGTTGCATTTTGCAAAGAATCGCTCAGTGCAATCGTTCCACCGCACGAGTGTTGCCCGACAGTTGGACTTGCATCTAGAGTTCGAAATTGAAAGAGTAAAGGTAAATTACAGGATTGGTCACATATACCTCAGTGTGGTCTGGAATGATTGTAGTATAGACCCTACTATTAGAAAAGTCCATTTCGCAGTTCAGTTCATACTTATTTTAAAGATGGCGTAAAATTGCTCTTTTCTTTCACCTGAATAAATTCAAGACAATTCCTTCTTACCTCGGATACTGTCTGTGTAAAGTTTGATGATTTCAAATCCATTGGTTCTTGATGCATTTTCGACTTCTCCACAATCTGCCACTTCTCTTTGACAACAGTGTGGATTGAGATGTATTGGGCAATTTTATTTTACTATTTACATGATTTTCTTTTCATAGAAGAAAAATAAAAGCCATTATTTTATTGATCAAACGCATCTAGAGATTGTACGAGTTGCCTTGTACGACTCGTGGTTACATACATTTTAGTTTATTCATGAAACAAATCATATTATGATCCGACTATGATTCGACCAGAGTCGGATCGTAGTCGCGTCGCATTGCGTCATACGACTCACATTCGACTGGTTTTTCGACTCATATCAGCTACAATGCCCAATAATAATGAACAATGCATTAACTGTGATTCACACCGACATTCGTTTTCACCGAAGGCACTTTTTGCCCACGATAAAGTACGAGTGTGATGTCATATGTTTTTTTGTGAAACTGTAATTGGCTGAACTCGGTGGGGAAGCAATCGTAAACGCGATTTAGGGGGCTCTTAATGATTTTAACAACACATTTGAACATGAATTTTCATCATCATTTTATGATAACAGTAACTTATACTAATTTTTACGAAATTTGCAATTCCAGCCTTATTATAATTCAGTTCAGTTCAGTTTTATTTTGCATTTCTCAAATATAACAATTATAACAAATTACAAATCAAGAATGTTTTCGTGACTACAAACATAATTGGAGTACAGAAAGAATTTCATTAAGAAGACAACATATCGATTTCTTACGTAAATAAAGAGAAATGCAGAGACCCCCACCATAAGCTTGAAGCTTGATAATGATGGAGGCCTCGAAAAACATATATACACAAAAAAAAGAGAAAGGAAAAGGGAAAGACAAAAGTACGAGAAAGAACTCACGAGAATGATTGTGTATTTAAATGCATGTGCATACCGCTGTGTGCAACGTGTGTGTGGCAAAGTGAGGTGGTGCTACCTGAATGTATGTTATGTATTTTGGGTAGGGTCTATGTGTGGCACGTGG
Organism: Eucidaris tribuloides; assembly: GCA_001188425.1. Lineage (NCBI taxonomy): Eukaryota > Metazoa > Echinodermata > Echinoidea > Cidaroida > Cidaridae > Eucidaris > Eucidaris tribuloides. The sequence goes on along the minus strand of JZLH01S0147101.1, from coordinate 19,994 downwards.
GTGTATTATAGAGTGTGCGCCGACGGTTTTTGTACTAATACAGTTGAAAAATTCGAAAAGCAAAATAGAATACTGGCCACAATAAGATTTTTTCCGGAGGCTCGACATTGTAGGCGGCGGAATAATTATGTATATTGGAATAATTACATATGCACAGATTAGTTTTTAAGGCGGATTCGTAATTTTTGGTGGAGAACTCAAGCATTAGAGTTCCTCTTGCGTTGAATGGTTAATTTTATATATTTAAAATAAGACAGAGAGTATGATTTCAGAACTTTTGAACGTGTTGCATTGGTGTGCTATTTCTATAAACTCTGTTAACTATAAAGACAGTGGCGAATTATAGTCGGATCATGTTCAAGATAATGTTTTTTTCAAGGCTTGAGATAAAGGGGGGAAATTGATGTGATTTTTTAATTACAAATTTGACACTATATGGGTGAGGGGGGATAGTAATCTTTTCGTAGAAGTGAGGGATATAGTCTCGCCTACCGTCCCAGTCATTACTTATATTTTCATGCGTGGTAAAGTTACGCAATTTTGTAGTTAGTAGTAAAAGGGGGCTATTGGTTTCCAACAAAAGCTGGCAATGAGGGTGAATTTCCAAGATTGTCTTCTGAACCGAAAAATTACCTAACGTAATGGATGTTATTTCTTTGAAACTTTCTTTGAAAGGTGCAAGTTTTGTAGCATTATTTCTAATTTTATTTCAAGCAAAATGAAGAAGGAGGAAAGATCTTTTACCTGATATGCTGACTTCAACAAGAAATCCTGCTCCGTTGTATTCGTTGTTGAAGTCCTGATAATATACTATCGCTCCTCCGCGTGTTGAAACAAAGGGTGAAATATTTATATCGATATCCCCGGCTAACCACGACACGCGATAGATGTAGCTTGAAACGGATGGATGGTCATATATCCCTACATTTTCATAAAATGTCGTTTCCACATCAATCAAAGTCGCTTTCACCTCCTTTCCTGCCGGACTTTCTACAAACCAACGGCACGTAAACTTTTCGTTTAACAATGACTGCTGATGATAGTAGTATGGCGAGTTGAATGTCACATTCGTCAAGGAATTGCTCAAAGTTATGACGCCACCACACGACCTGGGTCCGACAGTTGGGGATACGTCTGTATTTGAGAAAGATGAAAAAGGCTGAACTAAATGTGTCTTTCATTGTTAATGACGTAAGATTGTGTATGCTTTGTTATACGTCAAAGTATATTTGACTTTAATATGTAGTTTGATAGTTATATAGATAGGTAGTATAGATAGTAGACAGATGTAAAGACAGATAGATAGGTAGATTATAGATATATCATCAGTAAACAAGAAATTATATAATTTATGTGCATTATTATGTTTCATTCAAATTTGAAAAGTAAGTCTCAAACCAGTCTATACACCAGCCTTTTGTCGAATGACTCTTGAAACACGGGGTCAAACTGACCAGAAAATGCAGTTTGCTGGCGTCACACGAAGAGACAGGTCAGATTTGACCCAGAAATGGGCCAGACTTGACCCTGATATAGTTGGATGTAAACCAAATCGGGGTCAAATTTCACCGTATTTACGTGATATGACACGGAGATGGCTGGGACTTGACCTTGATTTAGTCCGATGTGATCCTAATCGGGGTCAATGTTCACCCTATTTAGTTAGAAATAGTTTGAAATATTTTATTTACTGCAATTCAAATAATGTTCATGTAACAATAACATAAATAATACAATACTATTCTCACATCATGACAAACAAAGTTCAATTTACACATTCATATGATAATTGAGATAAAACAAAGAGAATTAATTGCATATAATATACATAATGTTCGTAGGCTCAAATTAAATGATGTGATTTATAATTGAGATAACACGATTTAAAACTGCGTAAAGAGTCATACAAATTAATTACATGATGAACTTATATGACTTGAAAGACACACACTTACTGTACCTAATCGAGTATATTTTGATTGCAGAAGGTCGCCGCCATAAGCAAAGCTTGAAGAGGACGAATGACCAAATAAGAATTTGTACTTGTAATGTATAGTAAAGTATGGATGGGCCATATGCAGATAAATCTGACATTAGATTAATAATTTTAACAGTGCTTGAGAAAACGGGTGAACATAGGAAGGGGAGTCATGGTGCCAGTGTGTGCTAATGCAGGTGATGGCGCGCGAAGGTGTTGATAGCCTGAACAAGGATATATTGTAGTAAATTAGACAATAAATGCATAAAAAATAGAGAGTAAAAGATAGGAACAAGAAGTACATGTAAATAAAAGGGGAGGGGTGGGCCAGCATTGGCTATCATTAGGTACATTCTGTTGACACCTGAGGAGTAGTTAATGTATCAAGTTGTATTGAGTCAGAATGTATTTTTTCGTATTTGCCTTGAAGGAAAAGAGAGAAGTGCATTGTTTTAAGTTCTGAGGAAGTGAATTCCAGACATCAGATCCATTGTATCGAATTGATTTGTGGGCTAGTATGAGTTTACGGTTATTCAAATGAAAAGGGATAGTAGCTTTTAGATTGTTGTTTGATATTTATGTATATCATCAATTTTAAGTGTTTTCAGTCGAAGAAATAAAAGATCAGTATGATCTCGATAATTGGAGTTAGTGCAGATTCGAAGAGCTTTTTTTTTTGCAAGAGAAAAACTGAATTTATTTTGGTTTTGTTGCAGTTTCCCCAAACAATGTTGCAATGTATAATATACGGTAAAATAAGTGCATTATACAGGGTGGCCCAGAAAGAATGCTACGAGTATAATCGCTAATTTCTTCACCATTATTGGCGAAATGTCATTAATTTTTATTTCGTTGGTTAAAACATTCTTTTTCCAATAAAATGATACCAAGATCATTGATTTTGAGTAAGGCGTTTTGATTCTAGGGCCATTTTTCCGAGGCAATGTAATTTCCCAAATTTGCCAATTTTTCAAAAGCGGTGGTCATCGGAACGCCTAGATTGTGTGGCCTCTGGGCTTGCCATACCATACAAACCGCGATGACAATGGAGGTGTAGCTAGCATCGTCTTCTTTATGAAAGCGAGGGCATTCCAGGCTTTCATAAAGAAGACGATGCTTTACTCAAACGCCTTACTCAAAATCAATGATCTTGGTATCATTTTATTGAAAAAAAGAATGTTCTAACCAACGAAATAAAAATTAATGACATTTTGCCGATAATGGTGAAGAAATCAGCGATCATACTCGTAGCATTCTATCTGGGCCACCCTGTATAACATGGTGAGTGCCTTTTCATTAATTAAGTATCTTAGTCTACGAACAACTCCGGTGGCTTTGGATAAAGATGTAATTACATTATTTGATCATTCAAGTTTAAATTGGAGTCAAGGGTCACGCCTAAGAACTTCGTTGACCTTTATTCAATTATAGGCAAATTGTCAATAACTACGTGTTTAGGCATAACGGGTTGCTAATGTGAAACATTAAAATGTATAAAACAAGTTTTATCTACATTGAGTGACAATTTATTACATTTAAACCAACTAGAAATTTTAGCAAGTTCTAAATAAAGAGTATCAATTAATGTGTTTGGCACCTATGTGAATAAAATACACTAGTATCGTTCGCGAATAGTACGTACGTGAGAAGAGATGTACGAATTTATTATGTCATTAATATAAATAACAAAAAGTAGAGGTCCCAAAATTGACCCCTGAGGGACACCACAAATGATAGTGGATTTAAGTGAAGTACTTGAATGAAAAGATACAAACTGCTGACGAGTATGAAGATAGTCTCGAAACCAAGAAAGTACTACCCTCTTATACTATAATTATGAAGTTTGTCTAACAAGATTTTGTGATTAATCGTATCGAAGGCCTTGCTAAGGTTCATGAATACTCCAACTATACATGTGTTTTGTTTGAGAGTGAATGAACAATCTTGTCATAAGTTTGAATTATGGCAAAATCTGTAGAAAACCATTTTCTAAAACCGAATTGGTTAGGATTTAAAATATTATGGTCGGTCGGAAATTTATAAAGACGTTCATAGGCAAATAGGTAAGATGTGACCCCGAGATGGTTCAGACTTGACCTGATTTAGTCAGATCAGATGTGATCCAAATCGGGGTCAAATTTCACCCTGTTCATGTGTGCGATGACCCCAACATACACCCATCTCGAGTCATTCTGACCCCGATCATCACCTGCAATGCTGACAGTGAAACTCGGTCCACTTCCAAGAAGCTTCTTATTAGCATAAAACTGGAAGGACGCGGTATTTGAGCTAAAGACGTTGTCGCTGAAGATATGATCGGCATTCGAGAACGATGCTATCGTCCGGCTGGAGGTCCCAGAGGTATCAAAGACATGGAAGTAGGTATCCTTTCCCGTCCGAAGATCGTAATATGCCACTTTGAGGTGGGTGCCAGGCGGGCTGGTCACGTACCAGTACGCTTGTATGTAAACATTGCGAGACGTGGTGAGGTTCAGTGAGCTGATCGTCAATGCCGGAGTCGTGTCATTGAGTGCAATGACACCGGCCGATGACGGCAGAACACCGGTGTCATCAGGTCTGTAGCGATCTGTACAACGATGCGAATGGGATTAAACGAAATGCATTGTTAGGGTGTTATATTTAACACCAATATGATGTTGCCTAGAGATATCAAAGAAGTGTTCATTTTCAACACATTTTCAGGGCGATACAGAAATAAATAAGAAGAAGTAGAATTCGTGGTAAAATTCAACACTACACCCTAGCTCATAGCAGGGCTCTCCAAAGTTCGGAACGCGAAGGATTTTAATCCAGACCGCGAGGCTTTTTTTGTATAGCAATTCACTTCAGATCAGATAAAAGGCGTGCCTGAACTTTTGATTGTCTTAACTATTTAAATTAAGGTGAGTGACAGTACATGTAATTCATACTTAAAAGTATTTAAAGAATTGATTAATCAGTGAAGTAATTTTGCTCATTGTACCAGACCCGTTAGCTTTCACGGTAATCACATCTGGACCTTCAAATAAAAAGTTCGAAAACATCTGCTATATAGCTTAACAGGATTTGTAATGAATTCATAAAGGTTATTCGTGATTCGATGCATCGATCACTTAGTGATAAAAAAACTTGGTGACCAAAGATTACCAGGTCAGAAACTCACAACGGTGAAGTTGGACCAGTACTCAGTAGGCTCTGCTGATTGATGGACTTTACGAATTTATTCTGGTGAACACTACAGCCGAAGTAAGAAATCCAAACTTTATAACGTCACACACACACAAACAAGCATACATATGAAGAGTTTATTTCCAAAAGGGACTACATCCATATTTGCTACTTCAGAGAAAAAGGCATTTGTTTACCGGATTTTGTACAGGCGCCTATGGAAAAGTGATATTAGAAAGTGCATTTTCTCACGGTTGCTTTCACAATTTTCATCAAAAGTGGATCTAGTCCCTTTTGGAAACGAGCTCTTCATATATACACACACACACATACCAACAAACACATACACACATACGCACACACACACGCACACAAACACACATACACACACTTACATGCACACGCACTCCCTGAACTATAAAACACCACGTAGTGTTATAGTTCAGTGCTCACTACACACACACACACACACACACACACACACACACACACACACACACACTATACACATATATTCACGCGAACACACGCACGAGCAAACTAATTTTTCGTTCATATTTGAAAGATTCTAGCAGTACAAATCCCAACTGAATTTGAACACTGCATATTTGTGAATAATTACGTCTGTAACTGGACAAAAACGAAGCAAAACAATTGGGGATCCAATTGAAGAAACATAACCTTTGGCAAAATAATTGGGGATCCAATTGAAGAAACATAACCTTTGGCAAAATATTGGGGATCCAATTGAAGAAACATAACATTTGGCAAAACAATTGGGGATCCAAATGAAGAAACATAACTTTTGGCAAAACAATTGGGGATCCAATTGAAGAAACATAACTTTTGGCAAAACAATTGGGGATCCAAATGAAGAAACATAACCTTTGGCAAAATAATTGGGGATCCAAATTGAAGAAACATAACCTTTGGCAAAACAATTGGGGATCCAAATGAAGTAACATAACCTTTGGCAAAATAATTGGGGATCCAAATGAAGAAACATAACCTTTGGCAAAATAATTGGGGATCCAAATGAAGAAACATAACCTTTGGCAAAATAATTGGGGATCCAAATGAAGAAACATAACCTTTGGCAAAACAATTGGGGATCCAAATGAAGAAACATAACTTTGGCAAAACAATTGGGGATCCAAATGAAGCAAACATAAACCTTTGCAAACAATTGGGATGACAATTGAAGAAACATAACTTTTGGCAAAACAATTGGGATCAAATGAGTAACATAACCTTTGCAAAGACAACTGGATCCAATTGAAGAAACATAACTTTGGCAAAACAAGTTGGGATCTCAAATGGAAGAAACATAACTTTTGGCAAACAATTGATACAATTTGAAGAAACATAACGCTTTGCAAAACAATCGGGATCCAAATGAAGAAACATAACTTTGGCAAATATTAGGGATCCAAATGAAGAAACATGACGCTTTGGCAAAACAATTGGGGATGCCAATGAAGAAACATAACCTTTGCAAAACAATTGGGGATCCAAATGAGAAACATAACTTTGGCAAAACAATTGGGATCCAAATGAAGAAACATAACCTTGGCAAAAACAATTGAATCCAAATTAAGAAACATAACCTCGCAAAACAATTGGGATCCCAAATGAGAACCATAACTTTGGCCAAACAATTGGGAATCCAATTGAAGAAAATATAACTTCGGCAAAATAATTGGGGATCAATTTGAAGAAATAACCTTGTCATAGAAACATTGGGGATCCAAATGAAGAAACATAACGTTTGGGAAAAATAATTGAGATCCAATTGGAAGAAGACATAACCTTTCGGTCAAAATAATGTGGATGCCAAATGAAGAAACTTCATTACCTTTTGGTCAAAAATATTGGGGTATGTCCAATTGAATGATATAGCATTAACCTTTGGCAAAATCAATTGGACCTTAAAATGAAGTAATACATTCATCTTTGGTTAAAACAATTTTTTTATTCTTTCTATTAATTTATATAATACTATTATTATCTTGCAAAATAATTGGATCCAATTGAAGAAATATAACCTTTGGCAAACAATTGGGGATCCAAATGAAGATAACATAACGCTTGGCAAATTGGATCCAATTGAAGAAACATAACCTCGCAAAAATATTGGGATCCAATTGAGAAAAACATAACCTTTGGCAAAACAATGGGATCCCAAGAAGAAAACATCCCAGGTTAGCAAAAAATATTGGACCCATCTGGTTTATCTGGCTGGTCGGGGGGCTCCATATGCCCCACATGGGACCCACGTGGGCATATGGCATTCGAATAGGTAATGGTCATCCCATGAACAACACACATGGGCCCCAACATGGGTCCCATATGTGCTTGTTCCTGCAAGCTGGCCAGAACTACACATATGGGTCCCAATGGAACCAGAAGTGGATATTATGGGTTGGTGGGGGCGTGGGGGGACGCTATACTAGCAAAATTACCAATAATGCCCCTGCAGGGGGCGATGGGACACTCACAAATGACCAAAGGCACCCTGCAGATGTGTTCAATCCAATGGTTTAATAATATAGAGTATCTAATCCGTAGGCATCAATGTCCCGCCGAGTCACAGCCGCAAGTTGTATTGATACGCATATTGCTTATTTGGTCGTTCTAGAATGCTGTGATAAACAAGATCACACAGCACACATCACACCACACACACCATAACACACACACCACAGATCACACACACACACAACACACAACCACATAAGCAAAGCGAAGGGACTATGAAATTATTATATTTCCTCATATCGTAATGATCATGTATAATATTGTGGGCATGCCCCCAGCTAGGTGCGTCAATGTAACCTGAAGCAACATTGGTCGTCGTAATGACGTTCTTAATTATCCTTAAACAGTATACTAACTCATCCAGACTCGTAGATACGACGTCTTATACGTCATTCGGCCACTTCAACGCAAGTTTATTTGCGCATTTATATATGACCAGATTATGAAGTGATTTATGACGTCATTTATGACCAAGTTACATGAGGCAAATTTAAAATTTTATATACCAATTATGACGTAAAGTATGACGCATTTATTGACGCAATCAACGACGATGAATTTACATTTTTTGACGAAGATTATGATGTTATAGAACGTCATTTATTGAACAACTACGACGAAGGCCTAAATGCAATTTTTATGACCAGCATTAAGGCGTGATTTGAGGTCATTTATTTTCCAAATCTACACTGTAAATCCCCGAAGGTTTAATAAATTCCTCTGAAAATAGAGATGAGTGGCCAATAACTTCTAATAGCCTAATAGGCCTATTGCCTTGCTATAACAATGCGGAGCACAAACGAATTTTCTCAATTTGCCGTAGATAGGCCCATGGAGCTAGAACAGACAGATTTGGGATAGGCCATGAAGTGAAAAAACATAGGGTAATTTTAATACCCCCCCCGCCCCATTTTTTTTATTCGAATGCTTGAATGTTTTTAGATTGGCCTTTTCGTTTCAAAATTATTATGCGAGCGCCTGGAGCAGATTTTTTTTTCTTGCTATTGATGTGTCTTAAGAGGACAATCACCACCAACAAAAGCTGAGTTGAATTAGAAAAGAGAAAAATCATACACAAGTATAACACTGAAAATTTGCAATCAAAATTGTATATAAAATAAGAAAGTTTGATACATTTTTTTCCAGCTTTCGCTTGATTTCACAAAACGGTTATCTGCATGCATGGTGTCGGTAACAAATGAGAGGAACCGATGACATCACTTCACTCACTATTCGTTGTCTTGATGAATTGTTGAATTTTCTCCTCATGTCAATATGAAGCAAAGGTTTCATTCCTAGGTCTGAACCTTGGGAATCGCCATAAAAATTTGTGATCATACAAGTACTGGGTCCAAATTGTCAACTCGTATAAAAATGGAATATGTATACTATTCACACAAATAAAAACAAAAGAAATAGTAGCGTGAGTTGACATCATCGCCTCCCTCATAATTTGCGACTATCACTGAGTTGAGCATAGAACTTGTTTTTGTGAAAAATAAGCAAAACTGTTTAAAAATCATAACTTTCTATTGTACATCCGAATTTGATGGAGTTTCAGTAGTATTATTGTTTTGATTCTCTCTAATTTAATTCAAAATCAACCTGTTTGTTTCTGAGGCGGACTTGATCTTTTAATTATTGAGGGCGATAATAGATTCGTTGCGCCACTGTCTCCCGAGGTATATGCGATCGATTGTGTAATCACCAGGTTTGTCTTGGCAGGGGCGGATCCATGAATTCTCAAAGGGGGGGGTTCATCATTGTTGAAATAAAAAATAGAATTAAAAAATAAATAAATAAAAATAAAAAGAGCTAATTACCGATTGTCCGGTATTTACGTTACCAGCCGAAAAGTTGACAACTAAGCAACAACAACACAACAACAGGCAACAATAACAACAACAACCATACAATAAACAATAACAATAATAATAATCGTGGCATATGCACGATATTTTCCTTTTTTTTACTCTCCATGGGGATCCACTGCAGTCTTGAAGAAATTGTGGCCTTGCCCCTTTTGGTTTTTATTATTAAAATAAATTTACAATTTAAGATCGATAAAAGATACACCTCGGAAGTTTGCGGCGTTATTTCTCACGTTCCCTTCCTCTTCTCCTTCTCTTCTTCTTCTTCTTCTTCTTCTTCTCTTCTTCTCCTCTTCTTCTTCTCTTTCTCTTCCTTCTCTCTTCTTCTCTCCTTGTCTTCTCTCTCTTCTTCTTCTTCTTCTATTTACTTTTCTTCTTCTGTCTAATTTACTCTTCTCTCGCTCCTCCCCTCATCCCTCTTCCTTCTTTCTTGGCCTCTTTCTCTCCTTCTTCCTCCTCCTCCTTCTTCCTCCTCCTCCTCTCTTCTTCTCCTCCTCCTTCTCCTCCTCTTCCTTCCTCCTCTCCTCCTTCGTCCTCCCTCTCCTTCTTCCTCCTCCTCTCTTCCTCCTCTCTTCCTCTTCCTCCTCCTTCTTCTCCTCTCCTCCTCTTTCCTCCTTCCTCCTCCTTCTCCCTCTCCTCCCTCCTCTTCTCTTCTTCTTCTTCTCTTCCCTTTCTTCTTCTTCTGTCTTCTTCTTCTCTTCTTCTCTTCTTCTCTGCTTCACACTTCAAAATTTGGTATATTTTTCTTAAAAACTGTGATAGTAAACCCCGGACGAAGAGTCTGAGATGATTGCGGTTAGCAAGCCTTTACGTACGCATCGTCTGGACCCCAAGAATACCAGAAATATGATTTTTTATATACAATTAGCGTATACTGAGGATAGCCTCGTATGTGTACTATGCGAAAACATACTTATTGGAGATGTGAACACGTCAAAAATACGTAAATATTCATCAATAATCTGTATAATTAATTATAACTCTACTGCTCATCAGGTCTAAGTCCCTAATATAATGACGACATCAGCCATGGAATATACTGTGCAGTAGGCGAACGAACCCAC
>JZLH01S0147068.1:12233-28417 GCA_001188425.1 Eucidaris tribuloides | reverse complement strand
AATTCCATTTAAGCGATGGTGTATGCTAAGACGTTATACAATAATTTTGATTTCTTTGGCCGTTTAAATTAAAGAGCACGGATCACTGGTTTTTCGTCAGTGCGCATCGTCGTCAAAAGGCGGCACTCAGAGATGAATTTGGCTTTGGTGTGCCCCCCCCACAGGCTAAGCCATGAAAAGTGAAAATGTTTTTACCGTATTCAGCTGCTGGTTGCTACAAAGAAAAGACTAACTATATTAAAATGCATAACATCAACAATATTTGGATGCTAACGCTATAAGGTGGTTGGTCTGAAGGATATGGAGCTCAGAACAAACTTAAACTTTTAATCGTAAACACTGTGTTAATAATTTCTATGCTCACAGCCACAATGGCTGGAAGCACAATTATGTACGGAGACAAACTCATCCATCAACAACATCGATCCGCTTTCCATAGGTCGTCCCGTCAACGTCGTTTACATCACGTCGTCCTCGTCGTCTTACATCAACATGATGGTATTTTGATTCGCCTAGCCTCACAGCTCTTCTCGTAACACCCCTACGGGACGGATTGATGCCATGCTATTCGCCTTTCGCCATCGTTGTGCTTCGACATCTTAAACGCCTCACCTCCTGGGGTGTTGTGTAGATGCCTGCCGACCGTGAATGGGGGACCGACTTTAACGACACCATATGGCGATATCGGACCATTTTGGTGAATATGGACCTACTTTCTCCTTCGTATATACAATGTATTATTGTCCGTTTACACGGTTTTTACTCCATTACAACGAAAAGAAGCTCCGGTAGTCCTTTGAGCTGTCAAATTCACGAGCTAACTGAACAGATGTGTGACAGCCAATATTGAGGCATAAAACTTTCGAGTTTCCCGCACTAATATCGCGGAATTAAACCGAAGCTGTCACCGGTATGAGAAGAATTTCGAAGTAATATTTCGGCTCGCATTTTGGTAAACATCCGTCATGTAGAAATGATAATTTTGTTTTGCTTAAACTATTCTGGCAAAATTATGCGAAGATTTGTCACTGGCGTACGGTGGCCGGGGGGGGGGACTTGCCTAGTAACGGTAAACGGGGTGTGCCGCTCTTGGTTGACTTTGTCGCAAAAAATACTTATACCATGATATGATTTTCTGGGGGCAAAATAAATCTTAAACATGGCCGTCATGATTTTGAAATTTTTACGATTTACACAAATTATCGCCTTTTCATCGCCTAAAAATGCCACAAAAAAATTCCTCTTTTCTTAATAAAAACCTTAATAAAATACCATTTTCCGCAAAATGCCACCCTTAAAAAGGGGCGCGTTTTTTCGATCTTCAGCGGCACATCCCCCGTTGGCGAAACCAAATCTGAGTACCCCCCCCCCCCCACCTCCCGACGGGTGGGGGCATTTTGGGGATTTACCCCACCCCAAAGATATATCGAACGTTGATCGATACATTTGCGATTCTCTATTGTAAAAAAATTGGGGTTGCTAAAGTAGGTTTTCGGTAGTCCTTTGAGCTGTCAAATTCACGAGTATATACTTACCGATGATGAAGCGATACTGCCGAATCTAAACTGCGAAGTTGCCAGCACTAATTGTTATCGCGGAATAACAGAAACAGTTACGGCCTGAGCAGGGGACGCAAATCCAGGGGGGACGGGGGACATGTCCCCCCACGGAATTGAAGGCGGGGACACAAATCAAATGTCCCCCCCCCCCAGAATTTACGATTACATAGTGCTGCCATAACTATCAAAATTGCTAATAGTCTGTGGTTGTTTTTTCTTCACACACTTACAGTTTCATTTTCGCGTATCAAATTGTCCCATATTTCAATTGGCCTGGTAATAAAATTGTGCAAAATTGTTCGCGCGGCGCTCCGCGCGCAAAATTGCCCAGATATAGGATAACTATTTTTCGTGCAAGCGCCAAATAATTGTGTGCATAAACTATCAAAATTTTAATAGTCTGTGGGTTTTTTTCTTTCACACACTACAGTTCATTTATTCCGTATGAGATATAGTCCTCAATATTCCTAATATTTTCATTGCCTGGTATACAACTGTCAAAAATTTTCGGCGCGCTCCGCCGCGAAACTTGCAATAGGATAACTATTTTTCGCGCAAACGCTGCAAACTTAATATCTGCTAATAGTTTAATGGTTTTGTAGTGTCTTGCGCTGTTTTCAACATATTCTTGCCATTACCTTGTAAGAATTTTCAATTTGTCATTTTGTTTTTGGGGGGGGGACGGGGTGAGAAGGCAGTAAGTAAGAACAATCTTCAAAATTTTCGGCGTGCTCCGCGCAGCAAATTTGGAGTAATAAATGTTTCTATTTACTCTACTGGTGTTTTTAAAAGAGGCGATATTCTTGACTTCCGTAGAAGCATGAAAGCACGAAGAGTTATCATACGTGAGTCACGGGTGGAACAAGTTAAAAAGCTAATAAGTACTTGGGCTACCATCGTTACAGATACGCTTGACTGGTCTGAAAATGCCGTCATGTGTTGCAAAAGAAGGGTAATCAGCGTCTTTATTCTTACGCCAGTTGAAAAGGCTGTTCACATAGATCAACACAATTTTGGTAACTTACTATTCTACAAATCGCTCATCCAAAGTGTCATTAACCTACCAACCTTAGATGTTATTTCGGCAATTGCCAACCCAAGGCCAGCAAAAATACATAGACAGAATCAGGCGTGTGGCACAGCGTACCATCGCGCTGCTGATCTTAAACCGACTATTAGCCCCACCCTGTTCGGCCGACAGGCATGGCGCAAATCCCGGGGGGGCGGGGGGCAGGGGGAGCATGTCCCCCACGAATTTGAAGGTGGGGGGACACAATATATCAAATGTACCCACACGAATTTAAGAATACTATGTGTGCCATAACTATCTAAATTTTAATAGTCTGTGGTTGTTCTTTTCTTCATACACTATACTTCCTTTTCGCCGTATCAAATAGTCCCAATATTTTCATTTGGCCTCGGTAATAAAATGTCTCAAAATTTTCGTCCGCGCTCGCCGCGCAAAATTGCAATATAGGGATAACTATTTTTCGTTGGCAAGGCGCAAATACATGTGTGCCTAAACTATCAAAATTTTAAAATAGTCTGTGGCTGTTTTTCTTCACACACTACAGTTCATTGTTTCCGTATGAATATATTCCCAATATCCCAATATTTTCATTGGCCTGGTAATAAAATGTCAAAATTTTCGGCGCGCTCCGCCCGCGCAAAATTGCCCAGAAGTTAGGATAAACTATTTTTCACGCAAGCGCCGAATACATTGTGTGATAAACTATTCACAATATTTCATTGGCCTGGTAATAAAATTGTTCAAAATTTTCGGCGCGCTCGCGCCCGCAAATTGGCAATAATATGGCATAACTATTTTTCACGGCAAAGCGCCGAATACCATGTGGGGTGCATAAACTTATCAAAATTTTAATAGTCTGTTGGGTTTTTTCTTCACACACTAAGTTCATTTTCCGCTATGCAAATTATAGTCCCAATAATTCCCAATATTTTCATTTGGCCCCTGTAATAAATGTCAAAATTTTCGGCCGCGCTCCGCGCGAAACTTGCAATGGATAATATTTTTCGCTTTTTAGCGCAAACGCTGCAAACTTAATATTGACGTAATAGTTTAATGGTTTGTAGCTGTCTTGCGCCTAGTTTTTCAACATTATTCTTGCCATTACCTTGTAAGAATTTTTCAATTTGTCATTTTTGGCGGGGGGGGGGGAGCGCGGATGAGCAGGCAGAAGTAAGAAAAGTCAAATATCGGCTGCCCTCTCGCGCGCAAATTTGCGAGAAGTAATAAATGTTCTAGGAATTTTTCGCCAAAGCTGCGTCAAAATTGAACTTGCTGTCAGTTTGTCGCGCTCGCACTGTCTGTTAAACATTATTTTCCTAATTTGTCACTTTTCGGGGGGGGACAATATGTTTCCCCCAATATTTTCATTGGCGTGTTAATAAAATGTCATAATTTTCGCCGCGCTCGGTGCGCCAAATTACAATGTAGGCTTCGAGCCAAAGTGCCTCCGCAAAATTGAATATTGTTAAGATTTAATGGATTTGTAAGCGCTTGCGTTGTATTGTTAAACATAAATTTTTCAACTTTGTCAGGTTTGGGGGGAGGGGCGACAAAACATAGGATGCCCCAATATTTTTCATTGGCATGGCAGTAATATGTCAAAAATTTTCGAGCGCGCTTCTGCGCGCCAAAATAACAATGTATATAGGCTAGCAATGGAAAAGTGGATATTGTGTACGTTAATGGTTTTGTAGTGCCTTGCGGACTTTTTAAACACAATATTCTTGCATAAGTTTTAAGAATTTTCAATTGCCAATTTCGCAAAGCCCACTACTATGAAACACTATCCTGCGACAGAGGGTGATCCCTCTCGCCGCCCTCCCCACGTAAGAATCGGCCAACTCCCCATCAGCATAAGTTCTAGATATAAAAATAATCGCCGACATTAATCCATGATATTTCTGACAAAAGAAAATGTAAGCCCTTAACAAATACCGTCTTAATAATATGATGATAATCTTGCTAAAGTATATAGTATATGCATCTTTTTCTTACCTGGGATGGGAATCCTGCTCCCACACCCTCCCCAAACATTGTCAAATTAGCCAAAAATACGAAATATTTGCGATTAATTTGTCTCTGAAGGCAGGCCCAAAACGTAAATTTTTAACGTGGAAAAATGCATTTTATTCTCAAGAGGAAAATCCCAGCCAGAAAATGTAAAGTTTTTTAAGGAGTGAAACATGGAGCGTTCATCCAATCAGATGCAAGGATTTAGTAGCTTATATAAACAGTTGTCGGTTGAAAATCACTTTCAAACTCTTCATGAAACACTCCCCATGCAGATCCTTCCAAAGCTATACAATTTGTTGCGAATAGCCAGAATAACGAATTGAAGTGGATGAAATATTCGCGATTTATTGTCTACTAAAAGGTACAAAATGTAGTTTTTAAAGCGTGAAAATGTCGTTTTTTTCTTACTTCGGAGGGTAAAAACCCCCCGACCAAAAATGTAAATCTTTTCTTAAAGGGGAAACCAGCATCCTCCCCAAAAGCTATAATAATTTGTTGCTAATTAGCCAGAATAACGAATGAAAGTGGATGAAATATTCGATTAATTGTCTCTAAATTGCAGCCAAAATACAGATTTAAAATGTGAAAATGCATTTGTTTTCTTACCCAGGCCCAGGGGAAACCTCCTCCCAGACCCACCCCAAAGGCTTATCGTATTTTTTACCCACACTTACGACTTAAAGATATATGAAAGACAGTATTGCATAATGTTCATTATATATAAGACCAAAAATGTAATAATCCCCATCTCAGCCTACAGATATATAAACACCTACTTTTTAAAACGAATTTCACCATGCTTAGAAAAACGTATTTAAGCCCCCCCCCAAAAAAAAAAAAACTTAATTGCTCAAGCTCCCCCCCCCCCCAAAAAAAAAAAAAAAAAAATCGCGACGAGAAATGTTTTACATTGAAAATATTTAATAGAATAAACTAAGTGATCTAACAAACACTTGAATTATTTGTAAAGAAGATTATACCAGATTTTAAAAATTCTGTATTTACTATGCTCAGAAAACAAGTATTTTTATGCGTATTTCTTCAACAGTGTTCCCCCCCCTCCCGCCTCGGTCGCTTCGC
The DNA here is from genome assembly GCA_001188425.1 of Eucidaris tribuloides. Taxonomy (NCBI): domain Eukaryota; kingdom Metazoa; phylum Echinodermata; class Echinoidea; order Cidaroida; family Cidaridae; genus Eucidaris; species Eucidaris tribuloides. The sequence goes on along the minus strand of JZLH01S0147068.1, from coordinate 22,735 downwards.
TCCTCGTCGACCCATGTACATTTTTTTCGCATAGGCCTGCTTCTGTACATCTTTTTGAAACCTGAGCTACAATCCTTATATCTTGATAAAATGTACCTTTAGAATACTTGTTGTTACCATGCCTAGAAAACCCGTCTTTTCTATGCGTATTTTCAAGAAGTTCCTGCCGTGGGGAGGCGGGTATCCCCTCCAAACCCTCCCCCTCTCGGTTCATTTGCCGAATCTCAATACCCAGATTTAAGTTTTTCACAAATTGACTGTACATCTTTTTGAAAACCCGTACAATCCCTAACAAAACTTAATAAAATATTAAACCTTTCAAAATTATATTTACCATGTCTAGAAACCCGTCGTTTCTCCTCCCACACACTTTCCCACTCGGTGATTCGCTCCTCGCAAGTACGACTACCAATCCCTAATCTGCTAAAAATATGAACCAGTGAAATGTATTGTTCTATAGAATCCGTCGTTTCTATATGCGTATTTCCAAAAATGTTCCTGTCGCTTCGGGGGGGGGTGGGAGTATACCCCCTCCCACACCCTCCCCCGCTCGTTGCATTCGCTCCCTCACAATTATACCCAATCCCTTAATCTGCTAAATATCCATGAAATATGTTTATTACTATGCCTAGAAACCCGTCGTTTCTAATTATTATGCTATTATCAAAAAAAGCATTACGTGAGAGGGGTATTCCCCTCACCACCCTCCCGCCGCTCGGTTGATTCGCCTCGCTCGCAAGTATGACTACCCAAACCCTATTCAGTTGCTAGTGATAATGGCTAGAAACCCGTCGTTTCTATGCCTATTATCAAAAGATAATGAGAAGGGGTATTCCCTCTCAGCACCTTTCCCGCCGCCTCGATTCGTTTTACTTCCTTGCAAATATTGTCTACCCAAACCTATCTCGATAAGGAATATACAATGAAATATGTATATTACCATGCCTAGAAAAACTGCCTCTATGCGTATTTCAAAAAGTTTCCTACCGTTGCGCAGGGGTATCCCCCCTCTCACACCTTCCCCCGCCCTCGATTCCTTCGCAACAGGTTTTAAAGTACTTTCGCTAAATTTCTTTCTGACAACTAATTATAATTTCTAATAATTTCAGACCAGTATATACTCTATAACATGACGTATTAACCCATTGCCTAGATAGTCTAGAAGTCTTATTGGTTGAAAATTGTCCTGCCGTTTGAGCGGTGTATCCCCCTACCACTACTCTCCCACGCTCGGTTGCTTCGCACCCTCGGCAAAAAGGGTTATGACTACCCATCCCTAATGCTTGCTAAATTCCATGTCAAGAAAACCAGTCGTTTGTAGGCGCATTTCAAATTGTTCTACCGTGGGAGGGGGGATCCCTCTCCCATATCTCCCCCTCTCGGTTACAAAGGATGACGACCCCAAAACTCTAATCTTGATTCAGAATATACACATTGGAAATATGTATTTACCATGCCTAAGAGCCCGTATTTCTATGCGTATTTCAACACTGAATTCCTACCCGACAATATCAATTATGTTTTTAAATGACTTACCAGAATTCATAGTTGCAAAGTCCACTTAATTTGAAAATAAAGCAGTTTTATAATGTTGACTCTCCATTTTAGGGAAAAAATCTTTATCAGAGTGTCAAATAGGCCCCTTAATAATCGCTAGATTTCATAAGCCGTTCAGCGGGGCCCCTGGACCCCACCCCAAAATAAGCAATATTCCAAGGTACCTGCATAGGTGATGTCTCCTCCCCCCCCCCCCACATTCTCACAATGGATTTGCGCCCCTGCCCCCCCCCCCCCGACACACGCGTCCTGCCTGCTACCAATTCATATTGCAACATTTGGACCTGCCCAGAGCTGCTCTAATTTGGTAAACGAAAGCGGTTTTAATTATTGTTGAACTGCCCGATCACATAAAAAATAAAGAAAATGTGTTCGGCAGAGCGTCAAAAAGGCTTCCTTAAACCGCTAAAACTCCGTCAGCTTCAGGGGGCCTCCGCCCCCTGACCCCGCACGGGGGCTTGGCCCCGGGACCCCACCAGGGGCCTACGGCGGACCCTGGGACCCCACCCCAAAATAACGAGATATTCTCGGCTTTCCAGAAATTGCTGTCCCCCCCCCCCCCCACGTTTCAAAATGGATTGCCCCCATGCGGCCTGCAGAAAATTTCCAAGTTGCTGGCTCTATTTACCTGCTTTTTTTTAAACATCCATCATTAGTAATGCACATATAAACTGTTCCGGACAGAAATCGTGGAAGATTTTGTCACTGGCTTAGGTGGGGGCATTTCGGCGCATTTACCACCCAAAAAAAGTTCAAACGCTGAATCACTTAAATTTGGCATTTTTTATTAACTTTTTCTCGCCACTGAATTTCTTAATTCTTAACCTTGCTAAAAAAAAACTAGAGTATACATGATAAAACCAAATGTATTTTGTGTAATATAGGCTTCACAAATAATTATACCGTAATTGAGTGTTAAAACTCTAACTCTGTCACAAAACTGACTAAATGTAAATGTGTTTACGGCATTGCGTGGTGAGTTAAGAATTTTTCTCATTTAAGAGTATTACAAAGAATTAGAAAAATGCTTAGAAGTGCCGACGTGGTGACTGTGCGATTCTTGTATACTCTTGGAGTGACCAGTTTCACGCGCGCGCATGCAAGGGACGCTTGCCGCACAGTCATGACCAACGCGCACGCACTCTAACCTGTTTTTATTTTCCCTTTTTTATCCCGGATTTTTATTTAAATTTCAGTATCTGCCTATATCATTCGATTTGTAAACCGCATCGATGAATGTGCTACATTGTTCTCTTTAATTCAGCAGAGGCTGAGGCTCGGAAATTCAAATTTGCATATCTCTCATCAATGCATTTGTTCATGCGCGTAAAATCCATTTGTCCACGTCGTACCCTCTTTGTCCAATACGCATTAACCCAGGGGCGGCCACCCCTGACTCACAATGCTCCACCCTACCTACAGCAAGTAATCACAGCAACGCATAACGTTTGTTACACTGATTTTTGCTTTTGAATTGGCTCGGACGCTAAATTGGTCTCTTTGCAAAAGTGGAACAAATAAAAGAAGAAACAGGACGTTTGCCAAAAACTTTTTTGAAGATGGCCATTCCAAAGCATTTACGCGAGTCTTTTTGCTCGATCTCGGCTAAGTTTTATTTCCTTATTTCAATGAAAATATAGTTCAATGAGTGTCGAAATAACCGATACGTATATATTTCTTTGCTGCACCAAGGGCATGATTAGAATAGAGAAAATCATAAAACAACATATATTTCATGTACTGAATAGGTTTATTAGGGTTTTGCTGCTGCGAAGTTTGGGGGCGTTACCCACTTGCCCTGAAATTGTCAAATCTCACATTGTCATTTCATTCTCCAACTCATTTTTCTTTTTAAAAAATTCTCAGAATCCACCGAAATGTAGGCCTACACAGCAAATCGTTTATAATTTTAATGTTAAAATACAAAAGTGCCCTCAAGTGCGGAGGGCGGAGGGGACAACCCCTTTTCAACTCGCCGCTCGGTAGGCTTGGTCATTAATTCCGGGGGGGGGGGAGGGTACTTGCCTATATGTAGTAAGGTAAAGGAGGTGCCGCTCCAATAGGTGACTTTTTCGCAAAAAATCCTTAACATGGGTATGGTTTTGGGTGGGAAAAATCCCTTAACATGTGTCATGATTTTGAAATTTTACGATTCTACACTAGATATTTTCGCCTATTTCATCGATAAAATGCACAAAAATTGCCACCTTTCTTCATAAAAAAAAAACCTTAATAATAGGTACCATTTTCCGCCAAAATGAGCCTTGGGTGGGTTTTCGACGTTCGCGGCAGCACCCCCGTCGGAACAAATCTGAGTAACCCCCCCCCCCCCCAGGGCATTAATTGCTCCTCCGCTTGGCATGATTCTTCGTGTAGAAGATATTCTTGCCCCCAGGCAAACATTCTGTTTTTTCTCGCAAATCGATCAACAGAAAATACTTGAGTAAATTAGAAGCATGTGAGAAACATGTTCAAGCATCATTAATCATACTGAGATATTTTACAGCATTAATTCATGATTAGTGGATAAGGTGTAAAAAAAAAGTAAGCAATTGATTGATACACACAGCAAAAAACGCTGCTTAAAATATTTTAGACAAACTTGTTTACCGTTGTTTAAGCCTGTTAACTTCTTTTAAAAAAATAAAATTGTTTAATTTTTTTTTACAACCATGACTGTGGAATCCGTTCCTTTTAACAATTTTGGGTTAAATCTTGAACAGCCGTTGTTCAAATCTTCACCAATATTGTTTGAAAAGACGCGATTCCACAGCGATGTTTGTTTTAAAAAGAATAAAACAATGTTGTAAGAGTGACAGGCTTAAACAACGATAAACAGAATGATTTAAATTATTTTTTGGCTGTGTAGCATTGCATTGAAAGAGAGCCTAAATTATGAAAAATCTTTAAAAACATTGGAACATAAATAGGCGTGTTATTTAAAAAAATCTGAAATGACCAAAATGAACAGTCTCTGATGATGATAACACTTTACCGTATGGTCGTTCCAATCATAAGCCCGTGTTAAAAAGTATAGAAGCTCTAAAGCAATTTGCATACTTAAATCCCCCCCCACTGAGCCGGAGTCAGTATCGAGTAAATTAGCTATACTTAATCGTACTTTACAGACCCAAGTTTGTAATTTCTTAAAGATTTTCGAGTCCCCAACTATAGCTATGTTAAAACAAAGAATATTTGTTTTTACAAATATTGAAAGCAAAATGCTTCTAATGATATTTTATTGCAGTGATAGCAAAATTAATTCGTATTAAAACCCTAGTTAATACTTAAAAGCTGGTAAAATTTAAACCATGTAAGTGGCTGGATGACTTCATGATACCCAATTACATAGGACCAATCGTTCATTTTCAAACAACCATATATGCATCCAACACATATGTTAAGGGATTATGGGATATTTGTTTTATTGTAATATCTGAAAATATTGTTGATGGTATATAATTTTCTATTCTTGTGTTTCTTTCTCTTCAAAAACATCAGAAGCGATTGAACGACAGTGACGAAAGACCGAAGACAGATCAGATAGATACTTCCAAACAGATCCTGCGCTCGGAAGCTGTAAGTTCACGTTTATCGGAAGAATGATGATATAATAAAATCTACTCAAGGCTACAGAATTGACAAGCCAAATTTATTATTTTATATTTTTGTCACTTATATGCGACACCAATTATTGTTGAAATTTACTCATTATGAATAAGTTTATTTACATATCTTTATGTTAACATGCATGAAAGAAAAAACAAAGCAAACAAAAAACAGGAAATATGGTAAAAGAATAACATTCTTAGAAATTTGTATGTGAGGAAAAAGTTTTTTTAGGAACGTATATAAATTGCAGGCTATGAATTGAACACCAAATATAAACTTCTCAAAAAAAAAATCTGTAACCCAACTTTTCGAATCGCGCTATGACTTCTATTAAAGTACAATAATTGATATATCGTTGAAAAGACTGTTCAGGTTTCTTACAATGATACCTCACTTGCTATGATTCGGGATTTATGAAATTCGTGCAAGAAATTTCAATACAGGGGCCAAGTCAAACGTGAAAGGCCCTACAAAAAATATGTCTTATCTAACAATTCAGTGCTTCATTTGTAGAGAATGCCCGAATTGTGTTTAATGATTTGCTGATGGTTTTAATGAAGTGTTTTGTGTTTGTTTGTCGGGAGGGGACCTTTAAAAACAGGCAAGAATTGTTGATGAAATTGGAAAAAACAATAATTCACAATTACTCATTTGAATCCACAAATACACAACACTTCATAAAACCATCACAAAACATATTAAATACAATCCAGTCTCAATACAAAACAAAACACTGAACTGCGTGACGATAACAATGCATTTTGCAGCCTTTCAATTTTTGACTTGCCCCCTTATTAGAATGCTTTACATTCTATCAATCATAGATCATATAAATGAGGATCACTGTTGTATTGGAGAAGGGGCGTGACAGGCTTCAACGATTCAATACCAACAGAGATAGCCTATTGACGCTCAAATTTGAATTACGAAACTGATTTTCCAATCGCTTCACATGTGGAATAACATTCGTTTCATCATTGTTTTGACCGTCAACGAATCTTATATACTTTTTAAACAAGTGTTATCAGTAGACGTACCTGGCGTACGTCATCAGGGGAGGCAATTATCATTTGCGGGCCAAATCCTTGGGGAGGGGGGGTAGGGGCAGTTGACGAAAAATGTTGCATTCCAAATCCAAGGTCGCCAACCGCCGAAAATTCGTCCTCAGCGGCGGGGAGGGGGAGGTGAGGGTGACGAAAAAATTTTCGCTTTCCAAATCAAAGGTCAAATTTTTTTCCGGTCACGCCAACTGCGGAAAAACCACTCAAAAAAAAGTACTTCTACCTCGTCGGGGGGGGCGGGCCACTCTGCCCCTGCCCCATGAGGGCTACGCTAGTGAGTGGTTATTATTTAAAATGTATGCTAATTTCGTGTTTGTGATTTGGATACATGCAGGTTGACAGAAAAACGGAGATTCTTGTCAGAGCAATTACTCGTCATCTTGCGGATATGTTCGCTGGTGAGTGTTTAATAGTGATTCATTATTTACAAAAATTGTTTCATTATATTACTTTCTGCCTCTTCTTCTTGAATTGCTTTCACAAATTTATAGCATTTTGATATCATGTTGTTATACCAATACGGATTAACAACCCAGAATCAATAATACACTCTTTTGGCGCGGAGACATAAAATTAAACGTTTTTTTTCTAGTTGTAAAAGGCTTTTCTTATTTTTGTGTTTGCAATCATGCTTGCTATATTTAATAAAAATAAATAAATCCTGTATATAATCCATGTCTAGTTTGTTCACTTGTGTCCTATAGGTCTTTTTCGACAACCCCTGCGATTCTTGGTACATGTTTACCACCTGGCCCTATATTAACATCTGCAGGCGATATGTTTTGTTTTGTTTATTCAGTACTTTTTTGGAAGCGTTGTTCGGTTTCCAATATATTATTAAATGTGATTGAAATAATTCATAATATATTAAAACCATCATATGCAAGAAAATATATACATCATTACATGTACGTATAAGTGATTTAATGATAGACATATTGGACATATAGATAGATAAATAGATAGAATGGATAGATAGATAGACAGATAGATAGTAGATAGATAGATTGGTAGAATGGATAGATAAATAGATAGATAGAAAGATAGATGATAGTTAGATAGATAGATAGATAAAATGATAAAAATGGAATGACATGCAACCATCGTATATTTCGTTTTCTTGTTCTGTTCGTGTTGGTTGTTCTTCTTCTTCTTCTTCTTCTTCTCTTCTTCATTCTTACTTCTTTCTTCTCCTTCTTCTTCTTCTTCTACTTCTTCTTTTGTCTACTTCTTCTCTTCTTCTTCTCCTTCTTCTTCTTCTTCTTTCCTAGTCCTTCTTTCTTCTTCTTCTTCTTCTTCTCCTACTTCTCCTCTTCTTCTTCTTCTTCTTCTTCTCGTTCTCTTCTTCTTCTTCTTCTTCTTCTTCTTTCTTCTTCTTCATCTTAATTTTTCACAAACTCTTCTGTTGAGTTGTTATTTTGTTACATTTTGATTGGTAGTATTTTCTAGCTTTCACGTGATTAAGTGTTTTATTGCCTACATCAAATCGTTTCATTATCCGAATATATGTAACCAATTAGACAGACTGGAAATAAGAAAGATATATGGCAAGACAGCCGACTTCATTGACAAATTTTGTTCTCTCAATTCAGGCTGTATGGTACATAATCCGAAAAACCATGATCGCAATCGCACGAATCATGATCGCAATCGCACGAAGAATAATGGCAATCTATATCATCTCCGGACCCAAAGTAAGTTTAAACCCTAAACATTTGTGTAATCGTCTTTAGATTGAAATACAGTAGTATTCAGTTTATTTTTATAACGACAAAACAACAGAAATCGTGGGATTATCTGACACTAAGTGAAGTAATCTTTGGTCATAAAACAAATTAAGAGTTTGAAGAAATAAAATTTAACCGTAATATTATTTCACGTCGTTCGAATGTGGATGGTCTGCAAGGTTTTAAGAAAACGTCGATATTAACGAACAGTGCCATTTTTATTGTTCAATGAAATGTAATGTTTTAAACATACTTCAGCTATTACAAAATCAATTGCGTAATGCAAACTTAAAACAAAAAATAGGCACTTTGCCATGTCTGTAACAAAAATATAACAGGATTAGTACCGAAATAAATGATGTAAGCCTATGCATCGAAGGTTAGTTTTCTTAGATATAAAACAAAATTAAACCAATAATTGACATCATCACAAAACGTATATCAAAGGGGGCGATGATCCCTCAGAAACTAACTGTATAGAAGAACTTAGGAATTGGAGGAAAATTAAGTCTATTGATAGGCTCCAGAAGGTATGCCGGTAAAAAAAAAAAAACTAGATCCAAACATAAATGGACAGATATTAACGATTCCTACACAACTTTCTAGCTGTCATGCACTTTGGGCTTAGGAAAAACATAATATAAACATGCTCAGAAAACAATCAGAATGTAATAAAAGGGGTAATATTAATGTAAATCCAGGTTGGTTAGACCTTGAAAAGGTTTTCGCATTATAACAGTTGACGAATTGCTTTGGCTTTTTTTCTGAAAATTACAAAGCATACCGTCCTGCACCATGTACACACACACACACACACACACACACACACACACACACACACACACACACACACACACACACACACACACACACACACACACTACTTCTGCTTTTCTAAAACTTTGATCTTAATATGTAATAAATTCGTACATTATTCATCGACCTTATCACGTCTGGGCAAATTAACAACCCTTGACCAGTTTTTTTTAGTTTTTTTTTTTTTTTTTTGCTTTTTCAGTGATCCTTATACCGATTCCATACATGTACAATAATACAACTTTTCTCATTCACTTTGAATTAGTTGACAGAATTACACTCAAAAAATATAAAACAACATGTAACACATTTTTTCTCTCTTTTTTCACACTGACAAGTACCAAGCAAATGCAGTGAACCATGAAGTGAAACCAACCGAAAGAGGAAGTCCACGTGTACGGGACTTGGACAACGTTCGGCGACCAAGACCAGACCACGCCCCGGACCGTGTTCGTGAGACAGATCGGGTCCGAGTCCCTGTTGATGATAGTAATGATGATGATAAATGCCGAGCGGTTGTACCTGCAAGACCAAAGGTGAGATGCAGTTACTTGTTGATCATTTACAATATCGTGTTCCAAACATGATTAATTTGGATCAAACAAAAAAGGTCTTAGTAATGATGACAAAATGAACGAACACTTCCAAGATGTAACAGTCAGCTTCTCCGATGATATGAAAATAGCAGATGAATTTGTACCACAACAACTTCTCATTTTTCATTTAATATGAAATAGAGCGAGTTCTCCTATATATTTTCCGAATAAGTATTTAACAACCTCCCTGGTAGTATTATATGTAATAATTCAAATCTTGAGAAAAATGACTCATACAAATTCTTGAGGTCTTATAGTAGACAATAAAATTATTTTTGAAACTATATAGGTCCTCTTTCAATGGCATTGGTAAACAATGTTACTTTTACCTCCCCATACAATTATGTTGTATTTTACATTAATATGAATTTTTTGAACAAATATCTTAATACAAGATTTGTACACATTTCAAATTGAGACATCTTTTGTCCAAGCAAAAACGTCTCAACAAATATCCTTTTCAAACATATTAGATCTCAACAACGCAATGAAATCTATTAAATCTACCCCTGAACAAAATATTATTTAGTATTATACTGTTTACTTTTACAGGCCCGAAACTCTGGAATTCATCAGAAGAAAGCATGAAAGAACTCCAAAGTTTGCTAAGTTTCAATTACGAAATTAAATGAGAAACTTAAAATGAATAGTACACATAAAGATAAAAGTTTAAAGCCTATTTTTATGCACTCGTTCACGTCTAGGCCATTAACAACCCTGGCCCTGCAGTGAGCCCAACAGAAAGAGGACGTCCACGTGTACAGGTCTTGGACAACGTTCGGCGACCCAGACCCGATCATGCCCCGGACCATATTCGTGGGACAGATCGGATCCAAGTCCCTCTTCGGGTCCCCCTTGTGTCCAGTGATGATGACCAAGCGGTCGTGCCTGTAAGACCAAAGGTGAGTTGCAGTCAAAAGTTGGGTAGAGTTATGATCGATCATAGTGACTTCCATTCAACCAAAATTAATATTTGAAAATTGAGTTGATGCGTTTTCATTCATTTGCAATAATTTGTTCTAAATATGACCAGTTTTAAAATAAACAAAACAAAAACGACTTATAAACAAATGATGACTGAGCGAGCCCTTCCAGAATCTAACATTAAGGTATACTCCCAGGGGGGCCAGTGT
>JZLH01S0147065.1:2303-21175 GCA_001188425.1 Eucidaris tribuloides | reverse complement strand
AGTTAGGAAGGGGATGGGAAGTCAGATTACTTACAAGGTGAGTTAGGAAGGGGATGGGAAGTCAGATTACTTCCAAGGTGAGTTAGGAAGGGGATGGGAAGTCAGATTACTTACAAGGTGAGTTAGGAAGGGGGATGGGAAGTCAGATTACTTCCAAGGTGAGTTAGGAAGGGGAATGGACAAGGTGAGATAGAAAGGGGATGGGAATTCAGATTACTTCCAAGGTGAGTTAGGAAGGGGATGGGAAGTCAGATTACTTCCTAGGTCAGTTAGGAAGGGGGATGGGAAGTCAGATTACTTCCAAGGTGAGATAGGAAGGGGATGGGAAGTCAGATTACTTCCAAGGTGAGTTAGGCAGGGGATGTGCATAATTAATAACCACTTCTATAAAGCGCATATCATAATACATAAATCATTCCTACCCACTCTGGGAGAAAATAGACAGAAAGAGGAGACAATTTGTGACCTGCTCTGTCAAAATGAGGCATAAGTTGTGTATCATGGAAATTTTGATTGTAATGGAATCTCCATTGCCTAAGCTTTCTAATCATGTATAACTCACCTATTTAATGTGGTTTGTGCGAATCTACATGTATTATGATTGTAAAGTGTGTAACCAGTAGAGAAGAACATTTTGAGAAAATGCATAAAAAAAATTAATCATCTGCTCAGTTCAACTATCGGGGTTGATGCGAAGATCTTTTTGTACCTCAACAATAGTGCAATTATGCTAATTAACCGCTCCCCTGACAACCATGGGAGATTGTGATTGGTCAATATAACAACTAGTTCTGTCAGTGCACTGAACTAGAATAATGTTGTGACTTGAGCCGACATAACAGTGGTACATAGTACTCACCTTCAGGAAAACGGCAAACAATTTTTTTAAAAAGAAAAAGTAGCTGATTATGTCACAGAGGAAGTTGCAATATATAAAAAAAATGAACATATTTCACTATTTGCCTATCATAAATTCTCCAGTAAATATTGAGCAGAAATCCATAATAAACCCGAGGATTATGCCATTAGAAAACACTCTTTTGACAATGATTGAATGTTTGCGGTATTACACAAATCAGTTATGCACCTTAGTGACTTTAACTTTCATTAACACAGATTCAAGAATCAGATGAACCAATAAGTATGCGCAATTTAACGTATTGGCTAACATTTACCACAGTTAAAAACTGAGCCGCATGATTCCTCATGCTGCCAGTGTCTTTGATGAGGTCTAAAAATGAAGCCCTGACAAAAATTGTATTTCAAAATGATTATTAAGTGCTTTAAAAAATTGAAAATCTTTAGTTGACCAGATTCACTTGCCCATTTCCTGCCCTAGACATACTGTGTGTACACCTAGGTTAATAAAACTCGCCCCAAGTTTTATTGTTTATTCATGCATAACTTGCCATTGGCAGTGTAACTTTCCAAACATTTTTATTCTATGGTGTTGATTTGTCCATATGACCACTACTATGTAGTTCAAATATCAAAATTTGACAATTTTTTAAATTGAAGCTCCACAATGTTAGCCTATCACTTTAACACAGATTCAAGAATGAGATGAACCAATAAATATGCGAAATTAATTTGGGAAATAACCGTTAGTGTAACTGCATCATTTTTTCTGGGCCATGCTATATAATCCACGTTGCATAATTGACTGATTCACTTATTAATGTCTGTATCTCTGTCTCTCCTTCCCAGGGTGTATGTTGTGTGTTATCTACTTCTTTCTCCTCGCCATGTTTTTCTTTGCGGGTGACTCAACAAGAACGGACTGCAACATTGTCGGATGACCTCACATCTCAATCATGTTGCCCAGGCAACAGATAAATGTTCAACATTCCAAGCATGCTATACTGGTCACATGATGGTCAAATGTTGATAGCTATTCTGAATATTTCTGACATGGTTTGTACCTGCATATTACGCAAAGTGGCCTGTCACCACAAATCACACCATAAGTCAGAAATATAAGATATTGTGTTTTTTCTGTGTCTCACAAAAAGAGACTTTAAGCTTTTAAAATGGTGGCAAACATGTAAAACAACATGCATAATTTCGGTCGATTGCATAAAGCCATTGTCAGGAAAAAGGCCATGAAAAGTAGAATCCAAACTCCATTGCCAATATGGTGAATTTGTCAATGGAGTATGCCAAAATTTAACACAATTACTGCACTAGTATTCAGCTTTTAGTCTGACACTTCATTATACTGCAATCAGTCGTTGTACAGTTTGTATTTGTTACATAAGGCCTAGTTTCTCCTGCAATTTTTTGAACTCCCACAAAAACATGGTCACATGAATTTCAAGTAAAATCATATTTCTCAATTACTTCTGGCCTTTGCACTAGGACTGCTGATAGTAGAATGTATGGCTTTTCAGAAAATGTCAAAATCCCTGAATCAACTTTTCCAGCACAACTTGACCATTTCACACATTTATGCTAAAATTATTGTGACTTGTTCATTTTGAGGTGACCAATCACAAATGTTAAAGGGAAAGGCGCCAGCCACACTAACAGGAATAAGTTAAGAATAAAAATGACATGTGATATTGTGAGAATTTTATGGTCATCAGGTGGCGAAAACACAGCCTCAAATAAGAGTGAGCTACTGTGTGTATACTCAAAGGCCCTATAAATTAGTTAATTTGTGTTAAATTTATTTCTTTGCAAGTTTTATGTAGGGATAGAACTTGCAGAAACAGCTATGGGGGAGGAGGCTTATCAATTCAAACAGTGCATTACATTACCACGGTGCAGCTAACACATGTCGCATGGCATGCATTGGTCATGCATGGTCAGCTCCCTGCAGTGCATGTGCAATCTGATTGGTTGGCAAGAATTCAAAATTTTATTAAACTTATGCATGTTCATTACTGGTTGCCTTTCCCTTTAAAGATTGTGTCAGGGATGTGCAAGTCCATTACTTCCCTTCATTATCAATACCCAGTACTTAACAAATGATGTGTGAAAGTCTGAGATCCATTACATCATGAATTTGTTGGTTTATGAGAAAACTAATAACGAACATGTTACCAGAATGTTGTTCTTTTCTGTGAGTTTCAATTTTGCTCAAACTGCGAATCGCGGCTTACTGTGCACCGTAGCAAGACCAGCGCCATCCCTCTGATGGTTAACCGCCTATTCCCTGCCCGACCATTGGAACGGCGCGTGCATGTTTGACGTCGCCAATTTATTTTTTGAAATTGCTGGCCAGTCATTTGAAAAAGGATGAAGTTTAACCGTCCAGATTTTCACCAAAACTCAATTATTTACCCCAAGTCTCTATGAGGGGGGTGTTTATTTATATTAATCTTCAACATTGGATATGTGATTTCAGCTGATTTGATTCATATAGAGTTTTTTGACATGCAAATCAATGACACAATCTTTAAAGGACAATGGCTTCACTGTTGGGAATATCTCACCAACTAGAAAGTCACTAGAAATGTGTTATTGTTCAAGTGAATCAGCTGAGACTTCAAGCTTTTAAAGGTACTGTATGGTACTGGTTGCATATTTCCAAATTGGTTTCCAGGTGAAAGCATAGAGATCACATGTACTGGTCTACCAAAGATATCAGAATAGCTAGGATTTAAGTTGAAGTATGTTCCAGCTGAAATATATATATATTAATTTTTTTTTCAATGCCACAGGCATTATTTTACATTGTTATTCTGAATTATTAAAGTTAGTAGATGAAGCATTTGCGGAGGGTGACTACATTTCAAAAAGTGAAATACAGAACAAAGCATAATGCATGGGAGTGGATCGACCGAGCTGGGGGAGGGGGAGTGGAAAGGGGATAAGCACCTGATCTAGGATTTGGGGTTCAAAATAAGCATTTCAGCACACTTCTAGCCATTTAAATGCTCTGCAGAAGTGCACAAGTCACTCTTCATTTAAAAAAAAATGAAAGTAGGCTACACAGGCAAGAAAATCACTGCAGAAGTTTAATTGATCTTATTGTTGTCTCTACTTTGTTTTGTTTTGGTTCAATGAAAATTCTTCACTTTTTTTATTTATTTTGTTCAATATTCTGAAATATGAGACAAACAAGATGACGGGGCCAAGGAGCTAAATACGGGACAATCCCAGGAAATACAGGATGTCTGGTCACCCTGAGAATTTGGTCATATTTCATTCTTGTACCTCAGAATTACGTACAGACAGTACAGTAGAAATTCTCTCTGTAAAAATATTGAATGAGCAAGGAAGTGGAGGTGGCTTCTTGGCTACTCAATCTAAACACAAATTACTTCTCCCTTAAAACAAATCTCTCGTTTTTGACTCTGAAATCTTTCAGTGTGTTTCCAAAAAATAAAAAAGTGGAATAGGAATCATTCCCAGAACTAAAATGCTGATTTACTGCTAAAAAATCCTGTTTTGGCAGAGCTAAAGATACCAATTTTGTGTTTTAAGTCGAGCAAATACCATATCATTCTGAAGTCAAGAAATTAAACCTTTGACATCACAATGGATTGCAGTCAAATTGCATACTGCGATAGCATAGGAATTCAGGGCCTATTCTGTTTAAAAAAATAGTGTTGACATGAGCAATTATGCTGGTGAAATCGAAAAGGACGCGAGAATGTAATACACTTCTGGGTTATAAACCGTGACCCGTAATTCCATGTGACATATTTGTGTTTCCACAGGAAAGTTGAAATTGACACAACAATGTCTGTATTGTTAGTAAATAATCTGTGTTGTGTGTGTCATCACAGGAACATTTTGCCATGTAATATGGTTAATACCTTTGAACAGTTTTCTGTGGAAACATGCCGTTTCAGGAAATTTGAATACAGAGACATGAAGCTGTAATTCTCAGCTACTCTTCAGGGCAAAATTCAGGGGAAATCATGTTGTCAAACTTCAATGAGGACATCTCAAAGGCAAAATGATGACTCTTGAAAGATCACAAGACTTGTGAGAACTTGTGGTCTTACATAAAGAAATGGATTTACTAACCAGCCTGGAATTTCCCTCGATGAAAATGCAGCCACAGAATGCATCACTAGCTCGAGACCACAATGTCCATATGAAATGTAAAATGTCCATGTGAAATACAGTGTGTCCCAGAAAAAAGGAAACCCAGATTGATGAAGATATTTTTAAATGTTAATAACAAATATGACAAAAAAATTGTACATAATTGGAAAGCATACTTTCTCTTCTTTAATTTGATACCAGTCGCAAAGATTTCCATTCACGCATGACTGAGCAAAGACAATCAGAAGGGACACAGGTATAAAATCATTTGCACTAGCAAATTTGAAATTCAAACAGTCACGCTTGAATGTATTCAGAATATCTTCGATATTGAAGGACATCAATTTCAAAAGCCTATTTTATCTTCTTTCGTATGATACCTCATTTTTGAAAAATGAGCGATGCATGAGTGAGAAAAGACAATTTGAAATGATGCTTGTATTCAGAAATGTTGCAAAATGCATTCATTAACTCTGCTTTCTGGATTTGGTAGCCGGCAACCTAGAAATTACCTCGCTAACAAGATTCGGAGCTTTTTGTCATGCCCGAACAAGATATTGTGTGAAGTCGGCTGGTGAATGAACCTTTTGTTTAGTTTGCCTCCAAAAGTTCAAAATGTATTCATACTGAAAATCACGTAAAACAGGCATGTTTTAATTTTATTTGTTCTCCATCATACCTTATTCATTTTTTACGCATGAGGTGTCAGATGAAAGAAGAAATTTTGAATATTCATGTCATGCTTTTGTTTCTTAAAATAATTACATTTACTACCCCGAAAATGCGCTCAAACATGGAATTTGTGCGTGCAAATGAAATTTTGGTAGCATCAATATTCATTGTTTATTCAATCATGCGTGAGCAATGAATAATATGTTGTGTATCAAATGAAAGAAGAAGAGAAACACAGCTTTACAATCATACCTAATTCATCTAAGATGTTGTTTATTATGATGGAATATTTTTGCCATGAAATCTGGTTTCCTTTTTTCTTGGACACACTGTATATACACAAGTAGCAAAGAACAAAGTTACTGGGATGGTGGAAAGATGCATGAAATTACAATTTGAGAATTGTTGATTATTGAAAAAGAAACAGATACAAGAAGGTGAAAACTTGATTTGGTGTGTCCCCTATCCTCAGGAATGCCAGTTTTCAGGCCAAAGCCTGAATTCAGGCCCTTGCGATTGATTTTCACCCCACAGTTCAGGGTTTTTTGTGTGTACCGAAAAGCCAGTCGTAGCCAAATTTCAGGCCCGCTGATAAATTCTAACTGGCGTCCCTGTATACTAAGCAACTGATTAGTAAATACATAAGTTATTATGATTATAATTTTACAGCTTTATACACATGGGCGCAAATCCATTTTCAAATGTAGGGGGGACATCACATACAGGAACCTGCACAACACCCTATTTTGGCAGCCACAATTTTTCTAACCTGCCAAATTGCCAGCCAAACAATTTCTGACAAGCGGGGGGAGGGGGGGTGGGGGGGGGGCGGCCGATCAAAACCATATTTTGCCAACCAAAATTTTTTTTATCTGCCATATTTCCAGCCAAATCAAAGTTTTTTGGCATACACATGCAAATTCGTGGGGGGGACATTTGATATTGCGTCCCCCATCTTCAAAATCGTGGGGGGGACTTGACCCCCGTCCCCCCATGGATTGCGCCCCTGTTTATACATTACAACTATTAAGCCAACATGAACATGCTGGCAACGCACACTATATATTACACTCACAAAGTGAACACATATGTAGTGAATGAATCACGTTTACAAGATGATCGAAAATGGTAACAAGATATGCATCAATTAATACTAGTTTAAGTTTTTATACTTAAATTGTGCTAATGTTCGAACATGAGGTGATATCAGTTAGATTGTTCCAAATGCATGATCGAGATGTTTGAATGAATAGATTAGGGATTGACTAGTAACAACAGGATAATGGAATTTTTGTTTGTAACTGTGTATTCATGGATATTATGTTTACACTGAAACAGACTCAAAATATTTGTTGGTGCGAGGTTGTGTTTCACATAATACACTGTACATAAAGGGTGCAATTGTTGTAATTTATGGATGCCATATTAAAGCTTTTACTTGTGAAAATGTTAGATGGGATGGGACCATGAAAGGGGAATTTGCACATATTTGTAAACCTTTCTAATGTTTAATTTGTGTTTGTGTTTTTATTTTTCGTTAGCTGGCTTCACTGAGTATTCACAAAAATATTTAACTTTGATATTTCGACAAAGTAGCATTCCTTCCATTTCTGTGTGATATCCATGTCAGTACTTTGTGGAACTCAAAGTGTGTGTTTAGGAGCTACATGTATTAATTCATGTTTTATGTCGAGCAATAGTAATACCACAGACTAGCATGGAGTTCCAACAAGCAATAATGACTTCTGTTAGTTTTCTGAGGATGTAAAAAAGAATTCTCACCTGTCCCTTGTTGTCTTTGATGTTTGATGTCCCCCCAAAGAACAATTCCCCCAAAGAATAACTCTCCTGAGGTCAAAATGGACTTATTAGACAGGAAACATTGTTAAACCCTGCCTTAGGATTTGTCTTTTGGGGAGTAGTCCTCAGGGGAGGTGTCCTCTGGGGAATTGTCCTCGGGGAGTTGTTCTCGGGAGTAGTTGTGCTCTGGGGAGTTGTCCTCTGGGGGAGTAGTCCTTAGGGGGAGTTGTCCTCTTGGGGAGTTGTCCTCTTGTGGAGTTGTCCTCTGGGGGAAGTGTCTTCTGGGGGAGTAGTCCTCGTGGGAGGTGTCCTCTGGAGTAGTTGACCTCTGGGGGAGTTGTCCTCTGGGGGAGTAGTGGGGGAGTTGTCTTCTTGGGGAGTTGTCCTCTTGTGGAGTTGTCCTCGGGGGAGGTGTCTTCTGGGGGAGTAGTCCTCGTGGGAGGTGTCCTCTGGAGTAGTTGTCCTCTGGGGAGTTGTCCTCTGGGGGAGTTGTCCTTGGGGGAGTTGTCCTCTTGGGGAATTGTCCTCTAGGGAAGTTGTCTTCTGGGGGATTTGTCCTCTGGTGGAGTTGTCCTCTGGAAAAGGAGTCTTAGAACCGTTCCAAGCTGTCAATTTTATAGATATTACTAAAGATGAGTTGCGGTATTTGATAAAATTTCAAGAATATTTAAGTTTAGTTTTGGTAAATGGTAAAAGATGAAATTTATATGATCTCTCAATGCTCTGAAAACTGCTCTTCCTACCTCATGTTTAAGAAATTACTCAAAATGTAAAATGTTTGGGGGTGAGGAGTGGGCCTGACATTCCCCGTAGGTAATGTATCTACTGCTATATGCTCTCTGATACCTTAAACATCACAATTTGTCACTATAAACAATCTCAGTAGGTTTGATGTTGTGTTCTGAGGTCTGGGGTGACAATAGAATAATTTTTTTGTGAGAGACTGATGAAAAATTTGTCTGATCAACCAAAATTATACTTGGGCTTAAAAAAAAAAGATATTTCCCATAATGAGGAAGCATATCAATTAACAACTGGTAAGTAAGAAAATCTGTAAGAATGAATCAAAGTCATATTTTTGTGAGAAATGGTGCCTAAAATGGCATAATTTCTTAGAGATTGCGAGATGCAGGAGAGATAATGCGTGATGCTTGCTTTGTCTTCTTTAGTTATTCTGCATTATACCAATGTATAAAAGGGTAAAATCACAATTGTGCCACT
Source organism: Eucidaris tribuloides (assembly GCA_001188425.1). Taxonomy (NCBI): domain Eukaryota; kingdom Metazoa; phylum Echinodermata; class Echinoidea; order Cidaroida; family Cidaridae; genus Eucidaris; species Eucidaris tribuloides. Next base: position 12,481 of record JZLH01S0147065.1, on the reverse strand, counting down.
TTAAAAAGAAAGCAAGTGATTGCAACAGGCACTTGTAAAGTGACACAATTGTGATTTCATCCTTTTGTTATAAACAATTTATCTCAAGATTACAAGCAAATTGAAGAGGACAAATGGTATTTGAAAGCCAAGACAGTGATGTATCACGTCATAACAGTATTTTGAATTGTCAAAGAGAGCACTTTTTACATGCACTTTTTTGACAAGTGTACTGTACATGTCAAGCACAATGCATCCAAAGTCTATCGTGTTGTCATATAATGTCACTGAGAGGGATAAATAATTATTTATTGTAAATTATATGATTCAATTATATTTCTAAGAAATAATAAAACACTTCTTATCAAATACTGTGCATGGTTTTATTTTGTTTGTATAAAGTTGGTGTTTAAGTGATAAAGGGTTAACCTAAGGCCTCCATTTTTCCGTTTAACAAAATCAAAATTCCGTTTTTCGAATTTGCCATTTTCCACGATTTTCCGCGTTACTCAAAATCGCGCATATAAACACCCATACATGTACATAATACTTCCATGATTACAACTCGGGGTCAGTGAAATGAACAGCAGTGGTCATGGTAGTGTCAGGACGGCCGGGAGTGGAGCCTGCAGAGGGGGTTTGCTAGGGTCATTAAAGTTACTCGAATGCTTGATAAGGTATTATTTAGTTATAGAATCGTTTCAGACATTTTGATATTGGTTTATTTTGTAATTTGTTACCAATTTTAAGGTTATTACTTCAGCATTTGTATGATTTTCCATTTTCCGCGTTACACTTCCCATTTCCGCGATATTTCTCCGTTTTCCGTATCGCGGAAAAATGGAGGCTTTAGGTTAACCCTTAAAGGTCAGTGACGTGATTGGGAACACTTGAAAATGCCTCAATATCCAAATGAGTTGAAATATATTCCAACTATACACCAGGTGGAGTGGATCACACAGCTGGAAGGATTTGTGTCTATTATGATTACGTAAGGACAATCAAGCATGAACATATTGGTATTTTAATTCTATCGGGGTACAATAAAAATAGGACCCAGTGTACACAGCAGGTTTGCCTGCCACAAGGGCAATTGGCTTAGTATCTTAAGAATGAGTCAACGTTTGACTACAAGACTTTCACAGGAGAATTCTTGCATAGTTTAATTGATTGTAGAGTAGTTTCAGCCCAAGTTGAGGACTACCCCAATCATGTCATTTACCTTTAATGTGTCATTGAAATTACAGCCATGTCATGCACCATGCGCTACCCAGGATACCATTGTACCCTGATGTACCGCGTTGTGTAGCACCCTCTTGTGTTCATAAAAATTATTTTTTTTCTTCAATGATGATGCTGAAGCTGTTCCAGACAAAAATTAGGGTAAAATCATGGACTGAAGTTATTGTTTGCCTTTTAGTGTTGTATACATAGTTATAAAAAAAACATTTTGCACAAGAAGAGTTTTCAAACATTTAGTAGCACACTGAAAACATAAGCTCTCGTGGCAATGTTTCATAATGACTTTTTTTTGTTCTCTGAGTCTCCTGCATCTTTTAAGACCAAATTTGCAAGCCCGGGTACACGGTTCCGAAGATACGCATAATTTTGTACATGCATCTCACACCAAAAATTGCTCAAAAACGTGATTTTGTGTACAATTTCAATACAAATTGTGTTTTCAATTTTAATTACGTAATTTTATGTTGATTATGATCGCATAAGTGTCACCAACAAATTTCATTGAAAAAAACCCAAAGGGTGGGGGGGGGGGGAGGGGGGAGGGGGCCAGTGTCTTTACATGGTGTACACCATGTGCGTGTATGGACTTTCAAACTGGACCCTAAACACGTAATTGAAAGTCGATATCAGAATACCCTAAACAAGTATTCAAGTCTGAAAAGATACCCTTTTGAAGTAAGCCTCCTGTTAAAAGTATACCCTTTTTTCCCGATTTTGGCGATTTTGATACCCTTTTCGCATGTTACGACGCATACATTGTCCGACCGTGAAAAAACAACCTTTTTACGCGTTTTTTCACACGCATGGTGTACACGTTATAATGGCACTGCCCCCCCCCCCCCCGGGAAAAAACACTAAAGTAAAAAAAAAAAAAACAGAACCCCCCAAAACAAAAGGTTAAAAAACAGTAAAATACATGCAAATTGATTCTGATATAGCTATTTTTTTCAAGTTCATTTGTTAAACACGTCAAAGGGTATCTGCACGAATATTAGCACATATGAAGTTTTATTTTGTGAGTTAGGCAAAAAGTATGATTTCACATATAAGTTACACATAAATTAGCATAATTAACTAAAATCAATTTTTGAAAAAAATATACAGTTTTGTAATTAGGTCGCGGGTTACATGCATGTCAATTTTCGGTGCGATTGCGTGGTCGACAACGAGATCTCGAAGCGGGGGGGGGGTGGGGGCTAAGAGGCCTAAGAGGCCGGAGATAGGGTTAGGGGCATTGATGTCACTGTATATGTACACAATGTGTAATTAGGATTGCACCAACACAGTTTCTCATGAGCAAACAAGATTGGGGGGAGGGGGGGGGGGAAGGGGTGTCAAAGGGTACTGTTACAAGACCTATAAGTCCCCAAATTGCCATTGCCTTGGAAAGGTGACATCCCTCGCCCATCCCCATTTGCCTATTGCTTGCTCTTGGCACTCCTGCGCGAGGTAAATCAATTGAAGAAAAGAGAATATTGCATTCTGCTGAATAGTGTGTTTGTTAGTGTTAGTGTGTGCCACTGCCGTAGGGAGCCGGATGAGACAATAAATGGAGGGGGGGGGGGCAGCTATTTTCACACCTGGGAGGTATGATTTGCTGTCCAGAGGGGTCTATTATAATTCATGTTTAAACACACACACACACACACACACACACACACACACACACACACAGGCACAGGTACGCACCACGCACGCACACACACGTGTACACACACGCACACACACATACACACACACACACACACATGTACGCACACGCACACACACATACACACACACACATGTAGGCACACACCCTCACACACACGCGCACATACACATAAACATACACACACACACCCTTACAGACACCTACACACATGTGCACACACGTACATACAAAAACACACATATATATACGTATATCCACATACACACACACATATACACACAATCATACAAGGTATATGCACACATACATCCACACACGCAAATACACAGAAACACAAGCACACACTCACTCCATATCCTCACGCTCCCACATGTATACATGCTCCCACCAAACACGTATTTCTTTTCACCCTCACCCTGTGTCTCGCATAATATACTGTAAAATAAAATTTATCTATTCATAGAGAATATGGTTATACACCTGTACACCTGTACTTGACTGGTGGTGTTCAAAAGAGAGTGTGCATGTTACAATATTGCACAATTAAGGGAAGGCTTAAAAATAAACAACCGTTTGAGTTGCGATGTTTCAGAGAAGAAATTGGATATGTGCATATTGTACACCCAGAAAACCTCCTGACCCCCCCCCCACCCGACCGACCATAGAACTGACTTCGTCTTCAAAATAATAACAATAATAATAATAATAACAAAATTTGACTTCAAAATTAATAATAACCTAATCTTGAATATATACATTTACAATATTGCACTTCGACACATAAACATTGATAAAATATACGAATAATTATAGATATTCAAAACAAATCAAGGGTGGGTGTAAATATATTTTTCAGTCTCACCAGATAGTAATTCACCCGTTTTGTCTGATTACGGTCTGAAAATCTTCTTCAAGGGAGTGTCAGATACAAGCACAAATGGTAGAAATCCACAATATACCAGAAAAAGTCGTAATGGAGCAAATCACAAAATGTCATCTACCAATGACAATATCTCGCTAAAATATACTTCCCAGTGGGTGTAAATATATTTTTTGTTTCATCAGATAGTAATGCATCCGTTTTGTTTGATTACGGTCTGGTAATCTTCTTCAAGGGATAGCCAGATGCAAGCTTAAATGGTAGAAAACTACAATATATCAGGAAATAGTCGAAATGGTGCAAATCACAAAATGTCGTTTACCAATTGGAATTTCTCGCAGGAAACTCGTTTGCAGTGATTGAAAAATGTGCTTTCTAGAGCTGGTATAATGACTGCGTGCCAATATGGTTATTTTTATGTCTGTCAGAAGCGTAATGCTACCCGTTTTGTTTGATAACGGTCTGAAAATCTTCTTCAAGGCAGTGTCAGATGCAAGCACAAATGGTAGAAAACCACAACATACCAGAAAAAGTCGAAATGGAGCAAATCACAAAATGTCTTCGATCAATGACAATATCTCGCTGAAATGTACTTCCCAGTGGGTGTAAATATTTTTTTCGTTTCATCAGATAGAAATGCATCCGCTTTGTTTGACTACGGTCTGATAATCTTCTTCAAGGGACAGTAGATGCAAGCTTAGTTGGTAGAAAATTACAATATATCAGGAAAAATCGAAATGGAGCAAACCACAAAATATTTTCTACCAATTACAATACCTCGGTGAAATCTACTTCCCAGTGGGTGTAAATATATTTTTCGTTACGTCAGATAGTCATGCATCCGTTTTGATTAATTGCTGTCTGATAATCTTCTTCACGGGAGTGTCAGATGCAAATTTAAATGGTAGAAAACTACAATATATCAGGAAATAGTCGAAATGGTGCAACTCACAAAATGTCGTTTACCAATTGGAATTTCTCGCAGGAAACTGGTTTGCAGTGATTGAAAATGTACTTTCTAGAGCTGATAGATAGCATTGTTTCACGTTTTAATGACTGCGTGCCATAATGGTTCTTTTTTATGACTGTCAGAAGCAAGCTTAGTTGGTAGAAGACCACGATATACAAGAAAAAACGTCAAAATGGTGCAAATCACAAAATGTCTTTAACCAGTGAAAATATCTCGCTAAAATCTACTTCCCAGTGGGTGTAAATATATGTTTTCGTTTCATTAAATAGTAATGCATCCGCTTTGTTTGATAACGGCCTGATAATCTTCTTTAAGGGACAGGCAGATGCAAGCTTAAATGGTAGAAAACCACAATATACCAGAACAAGTCGAAATGGGGCAAATCACAAAATATCTTCTACCAATGAGAATATCTTGCTGAAATCTACTTCCCAGTGGGTGTAAAATATTTTTTCGTTTCATCAGATAGTAATGCATCCGTTTTAGTTAATTTCGATCTGATAATCTTCACGGCACTGTCAGATGCAAGCTTAAATGGTAGAGAACCACAGTATACCAGAAAAGTCAAAATAAAGCAAATCAGAAAACATCTTCTACTAGTGACAATATCTCGCTGAAATCTACTTCCCAGTGATTCTAAATATATTTTTTCGTTTCATCAGATAGTAATGCATCCGTTTTGTATTGATTGCTGTCATATAATCTTCTTCACAGCGTCTCCAAAACACGTTGGGATTTGCGAAACACGTTGAAGTCTGAGAAACACGTTGAATTCTCCAAAACACGTTGATAATCCGAAACAAGTTGAAATCTACGAAACACGTTGAATTCTCCGAAACAGTCATGTTGAATTCTAAGAAACACGTTAAATTCTAAGAAATACGTTGAAGTCTCCGAAACACGATAAAGTCTGCGAAACACGTTGAAGTCTCCGAAACATGTTGGGGACTTTGAAACACGTTTGAAATTCTGCAAATTACACAATATTTTCTACCTATGACGATGTCTTCGTGAAATCTACTTCCCAGTGGCTGCAAATATATTTTTTCGTTTCATCAGATAGTAATGCATCCGGTTTGTTTGATTGTTGTCTGATAATCTTCTTCACGGCACTGTCAGATGCAACCTTGAATGGTAGAAAACCACAATATATCAGAAAAGTTAAAATAGAGCAAATCATAAAATATCTTCTAAAAATGACAATATATCGCTGGAATATACTTCCCAGTGATTCTAAATATATTTGTTCGTTTCATCATATAGTAATGCATCCGTTTTATTTGATAGCGGCCTGAGAATCGTCTTTACGGGACTGTCAGATGCAAGGTTAAATGGCAGAAAACCACATTATACAAGAAAGACGTTGAAATTGTACAAATCACAAAATGTCGTTTACCAATTGGAATTTCTCGAAGGAAACTGATTTGCAGTGATTGAATATGTACTTTCTACAGCTGCTAGATAGTATTGCTTCACTTTTTAATGACTGCGTGCTATAATGGTTCTTTTTGCGACTGTCAGAAGCAAGCTTAGTTGGTAGAAGACCTACAAGAAAAACGTGGAAATGGTGCAAATTACAACATGTCGTTTACCCATTGGAATTTCTCGCAGGAAACTGGTTTCCAGTAATTAAAAATGAATTTTCTAAAAAATGGTTGATGGCAATGCCTCACTTTTTAATGACTGCGTGCTATAATGGTTCTTTTTGTGACTGTCAGAAGCAAGCTTAGTTGGTAGACGACCACAATATACAAGGAAAAACGTCGAAATGGAGCAAATCACAAAATGTGTTTTACCAATGATAATATCTCGCTGAAATATACTTCCCAGTGGATGTAAATATATATTTTTCGTTTCATCAGATAGTAATGCATCCGTTTTGTTTAATTGCTGTCTGATAATCTTCTTCACGGCACTGTCAGATGCAAGCTTAAATGGTAGAGAACCACAATATACAAGAAAAGTCAAAATAGAAGAAATCACAAAATATCTTCTACTAATGACAATATCTCGCTGGAATCTACTTCCAAGTGATTCTAAATATATTTTTTCGTTTCATCAGATAGTAATGCATCCGTTTTGTTTTGATTGCTGTCATATAATCTTCTTCACGGCGTCTCCGAAACACGTTGGGATTTCCTAAACACGTTGAAGTCTCCGAAACACGATAAATTCTCCAAAACACGTTAATAATCCGAAACAAGTTGAAGTCTCCGAAACACATTGAATTCTCCGAAAAATGTTGAATTCTAAGAAACACGTTGAAGTCTCCGAAACACGATAAAGTCTGCGAAACAAGATGAAGTCTCCGAAACATGTTGGGGTCTTTGAAACACGTTTGAAATGGTGCAAATTACAAAATATATTCTACCTATGACGATATCTTGGTGAAATCTATTTCCCAGTGGCTGTAAATATATTTTTTCGTTCATCAGATAGTAATGCATCCAGTTTGTTTGATTGCTGTCTGATAATCTTCTTCACGGCACTGTCAGATGCAAGCTTGAATGGTAGAAAACCACAATATACCAGAAAAGTTAAAATAGAGCAAATCACAAAATATCTTCTAAAAATGACAATATCTCGCTGGAATTTACTTCGGAGTGATTCTAAATATATTTGTTCGTTTCATCAGATAGTAATGCATCCGTTCTATTTGATAGCGGTCTGATAATCGTCTTTACGGGACTGTCAGATGCAAGGTTAAATGGCAGAAAACCACAATATACGAGAAAGACGTCGAAATGGTACAAATCACAAAATGTCGTTTACCAATTGGAATTTCTCGAAGGAAACTAGTTTGCAATGATTTAATATGTTCTTTCTACAGCTGTTAGATACTATTGCTTTACTTTTTAATGACTGCCTGCTATAATGGTTCTTTTTGTAACTGTCAGAAGCAAGCTTAGTTGGTAGACGATCACGATATACAAGAAAAACGTCGAAATGGTGCAAATCACAAAATGTGTTTTACAATATCTCGCTGAAATCTACTTCCCAGTGGGTGTAAACATATTTTCTGGTTTCATCAGATAATAATGCCTCGTTTTGTTTGATTGAGGTCTGATAATCTTCTTCACGGGAGTGTCAGATGCAAGTTTAAATGGTAGAAAACCACAATATACCAGAAGAGTCAAAATAGAGCAAATCACAAAATATCTTCTACTAATGATAATATCTCGCTGGAATCTACTTTCCAGTGATTCTAAATAAATTTTTACCTTTCATCAGATAGTAATGCATCCGTTTTGTTTGATTACTGTCATATAATCTTCTTCACGGCGTCTCCGAAATACGTTGGGATTCCCGAAACACGTTGAAGTCTCCGAAAAACGTTGATAATCCCAAAGAAGTTGAAGTCTCAGAAAGACATTAAATTCTCCGAAACATGCTGAATTCTAAGAAACACGTTAAATTCTAAGAAATACTTTGAAGTGTCCGAAACACGTTAAAGGCTGCGAAACACGTTGAAGTCTACGAAACATGTTGGGGTCTTTGAAACACGTTTGAAATAGTGCAAATTACAAGATATATTCTACCTATGACGATATCTTTATGAAATCTACTTCCCAGTGGTTGTAAATATATCTTGTCGTTTCATCAGATAGTAATGCATCCAGGTTGTTTGAATGCTGTCTGATAATCTTCACGGCACTGTCAGATGCAAGCTTGAATCGTAGAAAACCACAATATACCAGAAAAGTTAAAATAGAGCAAATCATAATACACCTTCTTAAAATGACAATATCTCGCTGGAATCTACTTCCCAGTGATTCTAAATACATTTGTTCGTTTCATCAGATAGCAATGCATCCGTTTTATTTGATTGCGGTCTGATAATCGTCTTTACGGGACTCTCAGATGCAAGGTTAAATGGCAGAAAACCACAATATACAAGAAAGACGTCATAATGGTACGAATCACAAAATGTTGTTTACCAATTGGAATTTCTCGAAGGAAACTGATTTGCAGTGATTTAATATGTACTTTCTACAGCTGTTAGATAGTATTGCTTTACTTTTTAATGACTGCGTGCTATAATGGTTCTTTTTGTGACTGTCAGAAGCAAGCTTAGTTGGTAGAAGACCACGATATACAAGAAAAACGTCAAAATGTTGCAAATCACAAAATGTGTTTTACAATATCTCGCTAAAATCTACTTCCCAGTGAGTGTAAACATATTTTCTGGTTTCATCAGATAATAATGCCTCGTTCTGTTTGATTGAGGTCTGATAATCTTCTTCACGGGAGTGTCAGATGCAAGTTTAAATGGTAGAAAACCACAATATACCAGAAAAGTCGGAATGGTGCAAATCACAAAATGTCTTTTACCAATGACAATATCTCGCTGGAATATATTTCCCAGTATGTGTAAATATATTTTTTTCGTTTCATCAGAAAGTAATGCATCCGTTTTGTTTAATTGCTGTCTGATAATCTTCTTCACGGCACTGTCAGATGCAAGCTTAAATGGTAGAGAACCACAATATACCAGAAAAGTCAAAATAGAGCAAATCACAAAATATCTTCTACTAGTGACAATATCTCGCTGGAATCTACTTCCCAGTGATTCTAAATATATTTTTTCGTTTCATCACATAGTAATTCATCCGTTTTTTTTTGATTGCTGTCATATAATCTTCTTCACGGCGTCTCCAAAACACGTTGGTATTTCCGAAACACGTTGAAGTCTCCGAAACACGTTGAATTCTCCAAAACACGTTGATAATCCGAAACACGTTGAAGTCTCCGAATACATTGAATTTTCCGAAATATGTTGAATTCTAAGAAACGCGTTAAGTTCTAAGAAATACGTTGAAGTCTCCGAAACACGTTAAAGTCTGCAAAACACGTTGAAGTCTCCGAAACATGTTTGGGTCTTTGAAACACGTTTCAAATGGTGCAAATTACAAAATATTTTCTACCTATGACGATGTCTTGGTGAAATCTACTTTCCAGTGGCTGTAAATATATTTTTTCGTTTCATCAGATAGTAATGCATCCGGTTTGTTTGATTGTTGCCTGATAATCTTCTTCACGGCACTGTCAGATGCAAGCTTGAATGGTAGAAAACCACAATATACCAGAAAAGTTAAAATAGAGCAAATCATAAAATATCTTCTAAAAATGACAATATATCGCTGGAATCTACTTCCCAGTGATTCTAAATATATTTGTTCGTTTCATCATATAGTAATGCATCCGTTTTATTTATTTGCTGTCTGATAATCTTCTTCACGGCACCGTCAGATGGAAGCTTAAATGGTAGAGAACCACAGTATACCAGAAAAGTCAAAAAAGAGCAAATCACAAAATATCTTCTACTAATGACAATATCTCGCTGGAATCTACTTCCCAGTGATTCTAAATATATTTTTTCGTTTCATCAGATATTAATGCATCCGTTTTGGTTTGAATGCTGTCATATAATCTTCTTCACGGCGTCTCCGAAA
>JZLH01S0147035.1:59774-73688 GCA_001188425.1 Eucidaris tribuloides | reverse complement strand
CATTAACTGAACAATTTGAGCCATATTTTGCACCAATCGCCTAGACTAATAGGAACATATTAGAGGCAGAAAATTTGGGATTTACATGTTGTAAAATTTTTCAAATATAAACAATAAATCATTTAAAATTGGGCTGTTGCTCAAGTTGCATTTTTTAAAACAGAAGTCTAGATTTCAGACACTGGATGTAGCTTTCATTATACTACTTTTAAATTTGGTAGAGTCCAACCAAAGCAGTAAGCTTAGATTGTGTCAGGCAGGGTGCGACATAACCGCTTGCCCGATGGCCCGGGGCAAGTAAACATCACAGTCGGGCAAGCATTTTGGAGTGTCAACTAAAAATGCTTGCCCGAATCGGGCAAGTAATAATTTGCAAAGCAAACCTAAGTAAATACCAAAACTGTATTGAAACAAAAATGAAATAAATAGCTGTTTTTACGGAGGAAACGATGGCCAAAACATCGGCAATTACTTGCTCAAAATGCGTTCTGCAAGACGCAAAATGAACGGGCGCAGCGCAGGAAGTCGGCATACATAGTATAGTAAGGCAGTGCAAGATCAGAGACAATCTGCCTGGCCTGATACTTTGTCAAGAAAAAAATAAACATCGCGGAAATTGTGGCAAGGATTGAAAGAAATTACAGAATAAGTATTCAAGTGAAAAATAATGACTAGAGAGTAGCAGCAAAGGTAAGCAAAAATGTTTCAAACACCAGAAAAATATATCATCAGCCATCTTCCAAAAACTCGGTAGTTTAGCCGATAGAGATGCTTGTCCCACATGTGTTAAATAGGTGTATGGTTTGTATTTCAAGTCTGAACTTGCGATATTGGCTGGTAATTTCTGACTACTTGAAAATTGATAAATCTGACCATGAAAGTGTCATAGGGAGATTCAGTAATAATATTTGTGGATTTATAAGTGGATTTTGAGGGATACTTGGTCAAAAGGTGGCAAAGTTTAGCAGCGTGGAAAAACATAGCTTAATGACCAATTCGTCACAGAATTCATCCCCTGACTCTGGGGTTGGAGATGGCAGGCGTGTGTCCAGTTCCCTAGCTGGCGTAGTGGTTTTATGAAGAACTTTGTAACTAATATTTCCCAAGTAGTGTTACTCTATCTAATAAGTTCTGATTTAGGTAATCATTTCAAGATTTGAATAGATAAGTGTAAATATTCTAAGGCAAGTTGTAGGTGAAAGGGAACGGAAGAATTAGACACTAAACTTTTAGTTTACACTGAATCTAACTTCTTTCAACATTATTTTTAGTACCGGTTTGGGAATCAATTATGCATTCCTAAGAGGATACATATATTTAAGACTCCATGAAGTTTTTAATCGTCACAAATTAACTCTTGGTTGTATAGGCGGTGATCCGGTGTGGGTTTACATGACCACCCCTCAAGGGAGAAGGTTATCCCCTTGAATACTTGAAGCTTAAATTTTTTCCAAAATTTGTTGCCATTTTTGATAACTTTTATAGACACTGAAAAATAATACTTTTCTGTATAAACACCGTGAACATTTTTTATCTGGTTCTGAAACAATATATTAGCTGAAATTATGTTTATTTTACATGTTATATGATCGCAAACGTTTCGTGGTTACGGGTTGGTTATTTCTAGAACATTTCATTAACTCTATGAACCACTTCATTAACACTTAAAACAAATTTTATATGAAATCATAACCACGTTTCTTAGTTTACATGTACGTGTTGAAATCACAATCTCATCAACAAACATTCTTATTTTTATGACACTACGGTAACATCTTAAGCACAAAAATGTGTATTAAATGCTGTGCTGTCCCCCCCTCCCCCCCCCCCCCCAATCCCACAACATGGAAATATCGCTACTTAGCCGCTTGCTGGAACAATTGTTATAAATCGTTTATATTTGTATATATGCTATGACATGAACACAATTAAAAAATTATCATTGATTTCATAAATATTGACAAAAATCATTGATGTAAAAAATTGGAATGGTTAATACATGTATGTTGTATACTTTTATGTATATCTATACTTATTTAATCCATACAAAATCGATAAATTTCCTGTTATTTTATTCGGCAAGCAAAATTTCATATCGGGCAAAGATTTTTCGGAGCTGTTTGAAAAATTCACTTGCCCGATTCGGGCAAGTGGCCAAAAAAAGTTATGATAGCACCCTGGTCAGCGGATGTGCAAGTCCATTACTTCCCCTTCTTATCTAATAACAAATCGTAGTTAGTAACTTAGCAAATGCAAAATCATGTTGCTGAAGTTTGAGATCATACGTCCTGAAATTTGTTGTTATTATGAGAAACAACTAATGACGACATTTGTTACCAGAATGTTGTTCTTTCCGTGAGTTTCAATTTGCTCAAAACTGCGAATCGCGTTATTGTGTAACGTCTGGAAGGACCAGTGCAGCGCACTGATTGGTCAAACGGCTAACCTCCACACGACATTTAGCTAACGGCTGATCGGACAATTTTGGAACGGCACAGGCACGTTTGACGTCGCGGATTTTTTGAAAATGCTTCCCAGTAATTTGAAAAAGTATGAAGTTTAACCGTCCAGATTTTCACCAAAACACAATATTTTACCCCAAGTCTCTATGAGAGATGTTTATTTATATCAATCTTCACATTGGATATGATTTCAGCTGATTTCATTCATTTAGATGTTTTTTTGACGTGCAAATCAATGACACAATCTTTAATTAGTGGGCATTCAGGTTTCACTAGATGATATACAAATCAAGTTGGCAGTTAACTAGTTCAACGGATAAAAAAAAAAATCAAATCCAGTTCGCGATGTTCCGTGTCATATTCAGTTTAAATTCTATCAGCGCTTATTTTCACAAAACCTGACTTTTCAGCCACAAGGCTTTTGTGAGAGATGAATATTTATGGGAATCTTTACATCATAAATTATTCTAGCTTATTTGGTCGGTAAGTTTATTTCTGGGTGTGCAAATCATGGACATTCATTCAAGGCTCGTTTTGCCGTTGAAGTGGTCAGGTGATATTTTCTGATCAAATAATTAGACTGCAATCACTGAACAAAATGAAAGCACAAGATACAGAAGTTGTTTTGCATGACTCATCTAGTTCATTACACTTGCAACATCTGATAAAACACTGGGTGAGCTGTTTATTGGTTGTAAATGTATGCTGTATTATTTTTTTCCAGAAATGCATAAGTATGCAGCAACAAATTCCCGTGACTTATAATTTTTCTTTTTTCCTGTATAGCTCAATATGCATGTGCATGGACTAAAAACTGCATAGTTGGGTGTTTAACTGACCAATGAATGCTATATTGTGATGAATTCACTTGCCATATGGACTGTTGCTGTGGGAGTACCATATTAGTGGTATTGAATTACCAACAAAAACACCATATCCAACAATCTACTTTCAACAACTTTGGCTTTAAAGATAGAATCATTGATTTCGCGCAGGAAAGCGTTTGTCGATTGATCTTCCAAAATGTACTGGGAGAGCATTGCCACCTCAAATATACGAAAATAACATAAAATCTATTGTAACCACCACCATTTTCATTGTCAGTGTTGCAATCCCACAACAGAACATAAATAAACAGCTTTGGTTTGGAATATGCAGTGTCCAAAACCAGCCTTTTCCGTTTCAACAAATCTGGAATTGCATTTCAACTTGCCTCAAAAATGGAAATTTTGTTTTTCCACTGACATTGTACATGTACGTAAACAAGCGAAATTCCATTTGAATAGAACTTAATACAAATATTATGTATATTATTTTGCCTCCATTTTTGTGCTTTGTTTCAACCTTTTCTAATTTCTGTCATAAATTTCACGGTTTTCTCTTTCAAAATGTAAAAAATTTGGAGAAATGGTTTTCCATCATTTTCTGTTTGAAAACTCACTTTCCATTTTCTGTTTATTCCACCCACTTTCCACTATCATGTAAATTCACTGTCCCTAGATTTTTTTTCTACTGCAGACTGTATGCCATATCCCTGGACTAATCCATATTCATGAGCAGTTGCATGTTATTTTACACCCATATCCCCCCTGTAGGTGAACTGCCCCCCTTTGCTCGGTTGGCCTGCCTTTAAAATTCAAACAAATATCATATTTCTGTGACTGCACGAAGTTGAATTTTAGGTCAAGCCCAGATGTTCTTGGACTACCACCCTTGAACATTTAATCCCAGGTATGGCACATCATCTTAACATTCCAGCTGGAGAATGGTGATGCCTGGTACGGTCTGTTGGCTCGGAGAGGTTAGTCTGCACCCAACACTTTAATTTGCGGACACAATCGACAGACTCGAGTGCAAAGTGCAACACAGCTGTCAGGTGGAACCACAAGATAGGAGTGGAACTGGTACAGAGTGGCAAATAAATTAATTATGACAAACCAGTGACAATATAATGAATAAAACTCACAGATAGATGAATTTTGATAATTTAATATCTGACCTCAGCCTCCAAGATATTAAATCAATTTTCCTCTTCCAATGTTAAAGCCATTTCGCTATCCTTTTATTTACAAAATAGAAAATGCAAAATCAATAAGTACAGTTTTTAAAGTCTTAGTTATTTAATCAATCAAATAAATACCAAGCACCTACTGGAAAATATGACAAGATACCCAGGTATTCAGTTTAAAGTGATAGGCTACCATTGTGGAGCTTCGATCAATTTAAAAAATTGTCAAATTTTGATATCTGAACTAAACACTACACAAAAAGTAAGTTCCCCCTTGTTCAAAATACCATAACTTTTTAATGAAAGGAAGTTTTAGCAAAATTTAACTTTGGCTCTAGGAACATTTCCATACTTCCTTGGACTACTCTGTTGAAAATAAGATTAGATCCGTCAAGTCATGCATAGTGAGCATGACATGAGCAAAAATGCTCACTTATTTCAAAAGTCACAGGCAGTCATTCTTATGCCAAATAATGGTAAATAATGGTATTTTTCCTTATTTTATAAAATGGCTCACATGGAACCCTGACCGATGGTCTAAACCTCTATAAGCTCCATTACAAACGCTGTTAAAGATCATTCTTGCTGCTAAAAATATCGGATTTCATATTTCTTCATAATAAACTTAATGCGATTTATTACAATTTCAAAATTGCCGGGATGGATCGAAATTGTTTAATGAGCTCACTGAGCGTAAATATGCGGACAAAAGCTGCCAAAAGAATGCTAATGAGGCGTCAAACGATAGGGCTGATTAACATAAATAGCGCTTAATCATTCAACAAGAAACAGAATTTGCTTCAAAAATCTGCCACTCACAAAATCCCTCAAAATTGCACTCCTCGTGCTTTGAAAAATGTGACATTTTTTGCCTTTTATTACGTAGCTCACTCGTGCCATACTTGCACGGATCTAATCACATTTTTACAATAGTATAGTCAATGAGTGCAGAACACTCCTGCCATATTATTCTGCTCAAAACCATTTCGTTAAAAAGTTATGGAATTTTCAAAAAGGGGAAAGTTATTTTTTGTGTAGTGTTTACATAGTAGTGTTTATATGGACAACAAACACCCTAGAATAAAAAAGTTTGGAAAGTTACACTGCCAAAGGCAAGTTATGCATGAATAAACAATTAAAACTTGGGCGAGTTTAAATAGCCTAGGTGTACACACAGTAAGTCTATGGGAGAAAATGGGCAGGTGAATCCGATCAACTTACGATTTTCACTTTTTTAAAGCACTAAATAATCATTTTGAAATACAATTTTTTTCAGGGCGTCATTTTTAGACCTTATCAAAGACAATGGTAGCATGGGGAATCATGTAGCTCAGATTTTTTTAACTGTGGTAAATGTTAGCCAATACCTTTAAAGTGATAGGCTATTTTTGTAGAGCTTCAATTTAAAAAATTGTCTTCTTCTTCTGTTTCTTGATTTGGTCAAGTAACCTACAAAAATTAAGACAGGCAATGTTGGGAAGGAGTGAGAGAGAGATGCAGAAATATGTGTAGACAGACAAACATATGTACACATAATACCCACGGCCAGGTTCATAAATGTGTCTCCAATTGCTAAATCATGCATATGCATTTATGCAAATGAAGGGCCTTCACCCACACACACATCATCAAGCTGAACATGCATTATGCATATTCACGTCTTTGGATTTCCATTCAGGAAGTTTGTGGCTATTGTAGTACGGTGTGCAAATGACAAAGGTGACATCACTTCAACCAGCTCTTGCTACGGCCCAGCGCACACACGTACATGTACATGAACATAATGGGACCATTCACACAGACTCTGACGCAGTTACGCTCATACACTGATATTCAAAAGTCCCTAATTATGCATGCAAATTTGGTGACCACACATGAATGATGTCACTGGTTGTGGGAAGGATTGTTGTGTGATGTGAGCTACTGTACAAGTGTGTGTGCGGTGTGTGTGTGTGTGTGTGTGTGTGTGTGTGTGTGTGTGTGTGTGTGTGTGCATGTATGCATAGAGCTGCTTGGTGTGCATACAGAGTGTGTTTGGCTTGTGTTGGAGATGGCAATGCCTGGCACAGGATAACAAAAGCCACTGAGCTGTGGTCTGCATGGCTTAGGCGATGATAAATGAAAACCGTTTGTAACTTGGCACTGCACCACTCCGCTGCTGCGTATTTCAATCAGATCATTTACAGATTCTATACCAGGATGCTGTACCACGGACACCACATATCTAGTACTGCTTCACAATTTTTGAAAATACTATGTATGGCTTATTTGTGAGTAAAGAAATATGTATTACTTATTATTCTCTGCTTCAAATGTAGAATGACCAAATGACGGTTGAATCTGGAGAATTCAGCAATATGAACATATATCGTAAGTATTCAGGAGTAGTATCAATAATTGCACATTTCAATATATACATGTACGTTTTGTTCGTGTACATGTGCAATGTGTGTGTGTGTGTGCTCTGTGGGCATGTGCTACCTAGCTAATTAACAGATATATGCAATATCACAGGTGTCATGATTAACAGGTTGCTAATTAGAGTATTAATATGTACCAAAGTCATGGGGTATTATTGTTTTCTGTTCTGCAATTCACTTCTTCATGTAGTTCTGAACAAAATTTTGTTTCAAAGTTCTGATAACATATTACACTGACATTCCAACCAACCTTATGAATTTGACAAATGCTTCAGACAGAAAGTTGTAATCTCCAAAATATGATAATCACATCATATACCATGTAATCAGCAGTCATATACATATTGTTAGTTTTCAACAACATGTGTCTTTCTCTTTACCAATAATCTAGGTTACACTGTCAAGTTGATGACAACAGCAATAAGTTCCAAGGTTACGATTTATTGGTGTGACTTTTTCTGGTATTCACCTAAAATTAAATGGTTTTAAACTTTTCCAGTTTACATGTATGTGAATTCATAGTACTTTTGGTTTTGATAATGAAGAGATGTACATGTACATGTACATGTACATGTATGTTGTTTTTTATTGCCTGGCTATGGCATCAGAAGTCCTTGTATATGGAAAACACAAACTCCGCAAGTACGCGTGGGTTCAGTTGGTACTAAATGATTTTTCTTTTCCTCCCTCTCTTTTTTTATTCAGTGGATTCAATGTTGGTCTATTTTATTTTCAGTGTTTAGCTAATTTAATTGGCAATTTATATTCTATTTCTAAACTCAGAGATTTTTTTTATTATTTTTACCACAGTACGTGCATAAAAGACCCCAATACATGTAAAAACTTACTCTTCTGGTTTACAGTGAACATTTCTCATCTAAATATTACCTGATAGAGTAATGCTCCATACGTGTAGCGTATATGGTACAAGTCACATGAACAACTGAACATACATGGACAAACAAACTAACCTGATTACACACTAACACTGCACAAATCTTGCAACAAAATAGTGTTGGTTCAATGAAAAAACAGGTTAACGTATAGTTGTACAAAAAAGTTTTCAAGAAAATTGCCCTCAATGGTTTTTGTATTGCAAAATAATTTCAAAATCTATTTTTTGCTATATAAAGATTGTAATTACTTTTGCATTTTTTGAGCATAAACCTCACATTAAAGCAAATTCTACATGAAAATATTGCTATTGAAATCTGCTTTTGATTAATTAAAAGTAGTTTGTTTAAAAAATTTGAGCCGCATTACGTGTTAACCTCTTTTCCAAAATTGTGTAACAGGAAATGACACACCAATATTTCATCGCATCTCTTGGAAAAGCAACATTTCTAAGGCCAAAAAGGAGAGAAACAAACAACTTCAACTTCAACAGTTTGTTCACTAACCCTAGGTGAAGAAAGTGTGATAAATCTGTGTGGGTGTTTGTGTGTGTGTGTTTGTGTGTGTGTGCAGTGGGGGGGGGGGAATTACTTTATTGTTCCCTTTAGGGTCCATGCTAACAGCATGCAGCATGGAGCATTGAAATGCAAGTAGCATTCTTTACAATGTTAGTCATAAGTTTCGGTGAAAAGTAATATGAGTGGGTTGCAAAAGAATTCAGTGAAAGTCTACTCTTGAGATATGCTAGGGTAAAATTCTTGGATAAGTCTCACGCATTGTGCTTGAGACTCCTGCATTTTGGCCTGATCTCACGCAAACATTTTGTTTGATTTTCCGTACATTTCTATTGATCTCACGCATTGGGACCTCTCACGTATATCATTGGCCTATGGGAGTCTAGTCTCGACCTCACGCAAATGGATTCACAGACCTTGGCAACTCTGATAGCATGACTTTCATACTGTAGTCATTTAACAACTGCTCAGTATTATGCTTAAGAATAAGATTGAAAAAAAAAATCTTCCAGGCAAATTTGAAAAACTTCAGGAAGAATGGAATAGTGGATAAACATGATTCTTCCAGTTTTCGATAGATAATGTACACAATTCAAGATAATTTTTTCAACAGTTTGGTAAATGGTAAGATTATCCCTTAAAGCCACAGGCTAACAATGACCACAGTTTAAAAAAATGTGAGCTACATAATCTCCCATGCTCCAAGTGTTTTTGATAAGGTCTAAAAATGAAGCCCTGAAAAATGTGTATTTTGAAATGATTGTTTAGTGCTTTAAAAAAGTGAAAATTGTAAGTTGACCGGATTCACCTGCCCATTTCCTCCCATAGACTTACTGTGTGTGGATCTAGGTTATTTTGTACTCAGCCCGATTACTACATGTAATTGTTTATTCATTCATATTTTGCCCATGACAGCATACGTTTCCAAACTTTTGTATTCTAGGGTGTTTATTTGTCCATTCAAACACTACTATGTAGCTCAGATAGCGAAATTTGACATTTTTTTTTTAATTTGAAGCTCTACAATGTTAGCCTTTATCTTTAATAAAATCCAACACAGAAACTTGTTTTAATACATGTAGATAAATAGTTTAAAAGGCAAAAGAACCAATACAAAAAAATATATATATATATATTTCTCATTAACTGCAAATCCAATATTGCTGCAATCTATTCTAGTAATTTGCTAATACATGTAGCAATATGCTGATACTAACTGATTGGAATATTTGACCATAAAACCAGAAATGAGGAATTTGGCCAAAATTGGCTTGTCATTCTGACATTCAATTTGTTGCGGAATTGTGCAACTTGTGGCCAATTTGATTGTTGCCTAAAATAGAAGTTACCGAAAATGACAACAGACGCATATCTGTGGATTCTGTGGGTAGTAGCATTTTTGTTGTGTCTGTTCCTGTTTACCACTACAGTTGAACAATAAAGTAGCTTGCTTGTGAAATTCACAGAGTTAATTCAATTGTTAAGTTCTTGTTGACTTTATTTTTTTAACCTTATGGGTACATTATTTTTGTTGTACATTTTAAAAAGGGAATGGATTAATTTTTTCAATCAAAGTTTAGATGTTTGGATATAGGCCTACAGAAGAAAAAAATAGGTACATGTACTTAGGACTATATTCTTAAAGACACTATTGTTGTGGAAGACCTGTTTCAAAAAATGTTAAACTTTGCTATCTGACATATCTGACAGTGTTTGAATGGACAAATAAACACCGGCTAGAACACGAAAGAGCAGACAGTTATGCTAGAAAATTCTGCAACACAGCAGTCTATGGGGGAAAACTGGAATGGTCTCACAATGATTTTTACTTTTTTGAGCCACAATTTTTTCAGGGCTTCATTTTTTGGCCTTATCGGAGACACTGGTAGCATGGGGATTCATGTACCGTAATTCACATTTTTTTAACTGGAAATATTGTTATACAATGTTGTGATAGTATATACACTTGAACCTTGCCAAATATGTTTCTGAAATGCTACCGTATTTTAATACATGTACAACAAAAATGTTTCAGAGGTAAACATTTCTGACTAAACTTGGCACCTTTCTTCTACTACATTTCAAAAATAAAACTTGGAACTTGTCCATTTTTATGGTGAAGTCATTACCAGGGACTTGGAGCAAAATGTGCGTGACGGTAAAACCACCGAAACTCTCTTCAAAATGCGGTGACACAGATACGGCCTGACACCCCGCCTGATGCCACTTGTCACCCATTCTGTAATTTGCTGGAATGCAGACGATGATGATTTTAGCAGGAATTGGGGAACTTGATGTTGACCCTGTGGTGACCCTTCTCTCACCCATTTAGGGCTGGTGAATGTATACCACTGGTGTGGATTCCAAGGGGGCAAAATATGCTTATAACCCTCAAAATATTATGAGTGAGTAAGTGAGTTGGTGGTGGATGTTTTTTTTTAGGTCATAATACAAAGCAAGCGCTCACCCAATGACCTTCATAGGAGCGTGATCATATCATGAGCTATGGCTAGTTTATTTGAAGGAAATGGACAGGATTTGAGATGTTTGTTTAATACAACCAAGTATTTAGCAGCCCCCCCCCCCACTACACATAATACCCAGTACCCAGTCACTGACTCAAACACACACAAACACACCCACCCACCCACATGTGTGTGCGCACGCACACACCCAAACACACTTTCATGTACTTACATACATGTACATTTAAACACACTTACACAAACATACATGCAGTTCCTGAATGTACTGGGCATTTTCTTTTGTACAGAGTCTGATTTGGCAAAATATGTCTGCGCATATTTTTATTTTCTACTCATTTTTTTTTTTCATCTGTACATTGCATTTTTAACATTTAGGCCTGCTCATTCACTTTTTGCACAAGCTCAACTCTCTCCACACTGTCACTGTTAAACTACTGTAGAGTATATAATCCATTTTACACACTCAGAACAGGGGCAATGCACACTCAAATGGGCAGATCAAGATGTAAGAATATATATTTTTAAAATATTAATATGGACCAACAAAGCCAACACTTACTTTAAAAAACTGCTGGCGACAGTTTTACTTTCTGACTCAATGCTATACAAAAACTCCTGACTCATTTGTGTAATGCATGATCAATACATAATTTCGAGTCTTTATACATGTAGGTTTTAGACTTTTAGTATCTGGAAATATATCAGTAATATCACATTTTACCTACGTATGTGTTTACTTGCCACTTGCTAACAGAACACAACACAGTGTGTGATGATATAAGCCTTATAAGGCCAGTGGCACCACCAATTGTGTAATACTGTTTATTCAGTGAGGTATCACCTCAAAATATCTATTACATCGATACTTCAATCCAAATCGCTGCAGTATGATTTCAAGAGCAATTTGAGCACAAGAGCACATGTATGTTCCAGTGCAGTAGGTACTGTGTGATAAAAATACATGGCACACATAAAAAAAGAACAAAAAGAAAAAGGTGCATGTTTCAGCATTTATTCACCGACTCTTATAGGGTTCCTATAAAGTCATGATTATTTTGATTTGCTTGTTTTTGTTTTCCAAAAAACTATTTGGTACAAATAGCACTGAAATATTTTTCTTGTCATTTTCTCTTTTGCATGCAGATTCTACCAGCGGCATCATGACATGATGAGATATCACACAACATCTACAGAGAGCTGAGAACTCTGTTCTTGTGCACACGCTTTCTCATCGGAGCTCCACTTCCATGGATACCATGATGTGCACTATCCTCGTCCTCAAATGTCTGCTGTTTCTCATGTTTGTTCATGTGAACTATGGACGGTCCATCACCGCTCAAATGGACGGTGACCCAATGGACAGGGTTTTACACCCGTGTCCCAGACAATGCCAGTGCTACAATGATATTGTGAGGTGTAACTCACTGCAACTCTCAAAAGTGCCAAGCAATCTTCCAAACAGGACTAGAAAACTCTATTTAAATCATAACGCAATTGAACATGTCAACGTGAAAGCTTTAACAAAATTACGCCACTTAGAGGAATTACATCTAAGAGGAAACAAAATACATAGTTTATCAAAACGCGATGTTAATTTACTTCCAAAATTACGCCATTTAGATTTGACATTAAACCAACTTCGGTGTGACTGTGATTTATTAAAACTTTTCACTAGTAGTACAGCACACAGAACAAAACTGGTGGTGAATGTTGGAAAGACCACATGTGCACAACCTGTGTCAGCTGCTGGTAGGAAAGTTAGTGACGTTCTTTCGAACTTGCAGTGTGGAAATCGTGCGAAACGGCATACCGATTATGACTGCAGCAAGTTTACATGCGAAAATGGTGGCACGTGTGTTGACTCGGTGTATGGACCATATTGTGAGTGTCCAGATCCATATAGGGGCGACAGGTGCAGTTATACGTCAGACACGTTTGGTGAGGATGATGAGATGGATGGATGGGACGCTTCTCCTTCCGTCCTGACGATTAGTTTACAACGGATGACTCACGAAAGCATCTCGATATCGTGGGAGATGGATCCGGAAATTTCGGTCGGCAGTTACAAAGCCTGGATACGGACTTTGGATCCGCCCAATCACGACCCACTCTTCAGCTTTTGGACGTACAACACTGAGTACACGTTTGAGAATCTCCGGTCCAGTACCCCTTACAAGGTGTGCGTGCTGGCATCTGAATCGCGGGGAACATCTACCCCCGATGATGTGATCGATCAGGAATGTGAGTCGTATCGCACGTACTCACATCCCACTCATCCGGACCCAGAGCCTGAACACCCATCACCTTCCCGCCACCACCCCCCACCATATGGAGAGGAAAAGGAAACCGATAAGGAAATAATTCACCAGGCGGCAGTTATACTTGGATCCATTATTGGTATCTGCGCGATACTCATCATCCTCTTAACGCTCGTTTATAAATATCGTGGATGCACGTCACGTCGTTCGCGATCAAGTCGGGAAGCGACTCCAGTTGCGCACGAGGCAACGGAAACCACTTCAAATGCTAATTCTGCCGGCCGTGAAATTATTGTGGTGTCGTTCGCGCCGGATGAAAACGCACCAGCAACGCCTGGGGATCTTGGAGCAACAGCACCAGAACCGACACAAGATCCACCTGTAAACAATCTTAATAAAGTTTTGCTTGCTCTACAAAAGGGTTCTGGTCCTGCTAAAAATGTAAGCCCCACAAATACTGTAGTCCTGTACCGTCCTGAACGGGGTGAACAAAACGATGAAAATACCCCGCAGCAGGAAGCTGCCTCAGGGAATGCACCTATTTATATCGTCACCGATGGAAGCTGTTCTCTTGATTCAACGCGTATCATTCCGGAAGTTTTACGTAGTGCAATTGCCGAGTCCACTGCGCAGTGTGACCCACTGCCCGACGACCCACCGCCACCGTACTCCACCTGTGGGGAAGAAGGAGATGCCCCGCCCCCGGCTAACACAGAAGAACCTGACCCCACCCCCAGCATGCCCCAGGACCTGGAGGAGGAGGCTGGGTACGACCCCAACGACACCTGTGAGCACGACGATGCCTCCCTTGTCCAAAAACACGCTACACAATCGTAATTAATGTCCTTAAGTCTCTAAGTATTGCAATGCA
>JZLH01S0147035.1:44940-57596 GCA_001188425.1 Eucidaris tribuloides | reverse complement strand
AATTCTTTATTCAAACAGTTTAATTTGATCTTATTGTAAATGTTTATTGAAAGGTAAACGAGCGGAAAACTGATTGATATAAAGCCAAACCTCGCAGTAGTCAGCTAACACTTTTGAATGAAGCGGATACATGTATCGTTTTATATGCCGCGTTGATATGATTTCTAAAACTGGTCTAGCTGTTTAACCAGAATGCTCTAACAGAGGACATTCATCATGAATTGCTATATTTAAATAGAAAAAATTGAAAATGTATATTTGCCACTTAACAGACTTACAGAGAATCTAAAAAGGTCGCAATACCTTGATTATCACATGTGAAATAAATTAATTGATGTTCACAAGTTAGAGGCAATATGTTTCCCATCAAAACGTAACGTCCTTTCACACGGCCAGACTTGATATGAGTGTTGACATTTCAAAGACGTCTGTCGCATGGCCGGCAGGATGGGCCTAGCATAATGATGTTATCAGTCAAGCTTCTTGCTTATGAATATCTGGCCTCTGCATTTATTTCAATTCTTGGCTTACATACTCCTCTACTTTAAGTAATGCTTATATAACTCAATTGGTCACATTCCATGTGTATCGAATATGTTGTTATGAATATTTTTACGAAGAATTTGTTTTTGCAGTTTTGATTTTCTCAATAATGCAGAAGTCTGCTATATATGTATATATATATTATATGTGTGTGTGTGTGTGTGTGTGTGTGTGTGTGTGGTGTGTGTGTGTGATGTGTGTGTGCTGTGTGTGCTGTGATGTGTGTGGTGTGTGTGTGTGTGTGTGTGTGTGTTGTGTGTGTGTGTGTGTGGTGTGTGTGGTGTGTGTGTGTGTGTGTGTGGTGTGTGTGTGTTGTGTTGTGTGTTTCCGGCAAAAGGACCTTAACACTTAATTGCTTCTAACTTGAAAACCGTTTCTTTTTTTCAAACTGAAAATCAAAGATCAATTGCCAAATATTTAAATCAGGCATATTTCTCAAATTAATGGACATTCTGACTGCTTAAAGGCCCTCTCTCCCCTGACAACATACATTCCCCTACATGCTCCCACTCACCTACCCCTCTCAAATACCTTAATGCCACCCTGACTACTTAATATGATATAGAATGAGCACTCTTTTCGCCGGCCAGCACCCACTTGCATCCTATAGCACCAGTGGCGTACCGCTCATGCGCGTCAGGCTGCATTCCGAATGCGCGGGGAACGCAGGCCCCCAGTCGCTCGCAGCCGAAAATTTACATCTTCACGATGAGGGCCATTCTACAGCGCCTGCAACGCCTAACGCCGCTGCGATATAGGGGCGGAGTAGCGGGTCATCTTGTCAAGGTTTATTTTTTCTATTTGTTTTGAAATGTCCCCCAATTCCTACATGTTGTATAATAAAGGATCGACGTTTTAATGTATTAGGCTCATTTTATAGTGAAATGTATTGTTTAATGTATAAGCTGCTCAGTGAAAAGGCAATTCAGCGAGCGATGCGTAGCGACTAGCCGGTTTGGAAAACTTTGAAATTCTAAGGTGAAAATGCGTTTTGCAGCCCTTAGCAATGCATAATTCAAAGAACGGGGTCATATAGGTAAAAAACAAGACCTATGACAAGGAGGGGGCGGGGCGGGACAAGACCACCTGGCTGCCCCAGGCTCTTCCGCAGGGGCCACCTTATAGAAATTATTCAGCATATGAAAACATATATCGTAAGTATCTCAAGGAAGTTAGTATCAATAATTGCACATTTCAATATATACATGTAATTTGTTTCGGTGTCATGTGCAATGTGTGGTGTGTGACTGCTCTGTTGGGCATGTGCTACCTAGCTAATTAACAGATATATGCAATATCACAGTGTCATTGATTAACAGGTTGCTAATTAGAGTATAATATGTACCAAAGTCATGGGGGTATTATTGGTTTCTGTTCTGCCAATTCACTTCTTCATGTAAGTTCTGAACAAAATTTTGTTTCAAAGTTCTGTATAACATATTACAATGGACATTCCTAACCAACCTTATGAATTTGACAAATGCTTTCAGACAGAAAGTTGTAATCTCCAAAAATATGATTAATCAATCACTATTACCATAGTAATCAGCATGTCATATACATATTGTTAGTTTTTCACACAACATGTTGTTTTCTCATTACCAATATCTAGTTACCACTGTCAGTTGATGACAACCAGCAATAAGTTCCAGGTTACGATTTATTGGTGTGACTTTTTCTGGGGTATTCACCTAAAATTAAAATGGTTTTAAACTTTTCCAGTTTACATGTATGTTGAACTTCATAAGTACTTTTTGGTTATTGTAATGAAGAAGATGTACATGTACTGTACATGTACATGTATGTTGTTTTTTATTGCCTGGCTATTGGCATCAAAGTCCCTTGTATATGGAAAACACAAATCCGCAAGTACCAGTGGGTTCAGTTGGTACTAAATGATTTTTTTTTCCTCCCTCTTCTTTTTTTATTCAGTGGATTCAATGTTTGGTCTATTTTATTTCAGTGATTTAGCTAATTTAATTGGCCAATTTTATTTCTATTTCTAAACTCAGGAATTTTTTTTATTATTTTTTACCACAGTACGTGCATGAAATAGACCCAATACATGTAAAAACTTGACTCTTCTGCTTTACATGAACATTTCTCATCTAATATTACCTGATAAGAGTAATGCTCCATACGTTGTAGCGTATATGGTACAAGTCACAATGAACAATGAACATACATGGACAACAAACTTAACCTTGATTACACACTAACACTTGCACAATCTTGCAACAAAATAGTGTTGGTTCAATGAAAAAACAGGTTAACCGTATAGTTGTACAAAAATGTTTCAAGAAAATTGCCCTCATGGTTTTTGTATGCAAAATAATTCAAAAATCAATTTTTGCTATATTAAAAGATTGTATTACTTTTGCATTTTTTGAGGCATAAACCTCACATTAAAGCAAATTCTACATGAAAATATTGTATTGAAATCTGCTTTTGATTAATTAAAAGTAGTTTGTTAAAAAATTTGAGCCGCATTACGAGTCCGTTAACCTCTTTCCCAAAAATTGTGTAACAGCGAAATGACACACCAATATTTCATCGATCTCTTGGGAAAAGCAACATTTTAGACCAAAAGGAGAGAAAACAAAACAACTTTCAACTTTCAACAGTTTGTTCACTAACCTAGGTGAAGAAAGTTGTGATAATCTGTGTGGGGTTTGTGTGTGTGTTGTGTGTGTGTGCATGGGGGGGGGGGGAATTACTTTATTGTTCCCTTTTAGGTCCATGCTAACAGCATGCAGCATGAGCATTTTGGAAATCAAGTTAGCATTCTTTACAATGATTAGTCATTAAGTTCGCGTGAAAGTAATATGAGTGGGTTGCAAAAGAATCAGTTGAAAGTCTACTTCTTGAGATATGCTAGGGTAAAATCTTGGATAGTCTCACGCATTGTGCTTGAGACTCTGATTTTGGCCTGTAATCTCACCGCAAACATTGCTTGTTTGATTTCCGTACATTTCTTTTGATCTCACGCATTTGGGACCTCTAGTATATCATTGGCCTATGGGAGTCCTGTCTCGACCTCACGCAAATGGATTTCACGACCTTGGCAACTCTGAATAGCATGATTTCATTACTGTAGTCATTTAACAACTCTGCCCCTCAGTATTAATGCTTAAGAATAGATTGAAAAAAAAAAATCTTCCAGGCAATTGTAAAAACTTCATCGAAGAATGGCAATTAGTGGATAAACATGATTCTTCCATTTTCGATAGATAATGTACACAATTCAGGATAATTTTTTTCAACAGTTGGTAAATGGTCAATTAGATTATCCCTTAAGCCACAGGACTAACAATGACCCAGTTAAAAAAATGTGATGCTACATAATCTCCCATGCTCCAGTTGTTTTGATAAGGTCTAAAAATTGAAGCCCTGAAAAATTGTGTATCTTGAAATGATTGTTTAGGATGCTTTAAAAAAGTTGAAAATTGTAAGTTGACCGGATTCACCTTGCCCATTTCCTCCATAGACTTACTGTGCTGTGTGATCTAGGTATATTTATGTACTCAGCCGATTACTACATGTAATTTTATTCATCATATTTTGCCATACAGCATACGTTTCAAACTTTTGTATTCTAGGGTGTTTATTTGTCCATTCGAAACACTACTATGTTTAGCTCAGATAGGAATTTGACATTTTTTTTTAATTTGAAGCTCTAAAACCAAAATGTTGGGCCTTTATCTTTAATAAAATCCAACACAGAAACTTGTTTTTAATACATTGTAGATAAATAGTTTAAAAGGCAAAATGAACCATATACAAAAAATATATTATATATATTTTCTCATTAACTGCAAATCCATATTGCTGCAATCTTTTCTAGTAATTTGCTAATACATGTAGCATAGCTGATATAACTGATTGGAATATTTGACCATAAACCAAAATGAGGAATTTGGCCAAAATTGGCTTGGTCATTCTTGACATTCAATTTGTTGCTGGAATTTGCTGCAACTTGTGGCAATTTGATTGTTGCCTTAAAATAGAAGTTACCGAAATGACACAGACGATATCTGTGCGATTCTGTGGGTAGTAGCATTTTGTCTGTGTCTGTTCTGGCTTTACCATACGATTGAACAATAAATAGTTGCTTGTGAAATTCACAGAGTTAATTCAATTGTTAAGTTCCTTTTGACTTTATTTTCTGTAACCTATGGAGTTACATATATTTTTGTTGTACATTTTAAAAAGGGAATGGCATTAATTTTTTCAATCAAATTTTAATGTTTGATATAGGCTACAGAGAAAAAATAGTTACATGCTACTTAGGACTATAGTTCTTAAAGGGACACTATTGTTGTGGAAGACCTGGTTTTAAAAAATGTTAAACTTTGCTATCTGACATTCTGACAGTGTTTGAATGGACAAATAAACACGGCATAGAACACGAAAGAGCAGGAACACGTTATGACTAGAAAATTCTGCAACACAGCAGTCTATCGGCGGGAAAACTGGATATGGTCCTCCAATGATTTACCTTTTTGAGCCACAATCTTTTTTCAGGGCTTCATTTCTTGGCTTATCGGAAGACACTCGGTAGCATGGGGATTCACCTGTCACCGTAATTCACATTTTTCTTAATTGGAACTATGTCCCTACAATGTCTGTCGATTGTATATACACCTTAACCTTGCCAAATAATGTTTTCTGCAAATTCTACCGATTTTAATACATGTACAACAAAAATGTTTCAGAACGGTAAACATTTCTGACCTTAACTTCGGCACCTCTTCTACTACACTTCAAAATAAAACTTGGAACTTGTTCCATTTTATGTGAATCATTACCAGGGATTTGGAGCAAAATCTGCGTGCCGGTAAAACACCGAAACTTCTTAAAATGCAGGTGACACAGATTTACGGCTGAAACCCACAGACACCTGATGACCACTTAGTCAAACCAATATCTGTATTGCTGAAAATAGCCACGACGATAGAATGAATTTATAGCAGAATTGAAACGATGAACTATAGATAGATTGAACCTATGAGTAGAGACCCATTACTGGGCACCAATTAAAAGGGCTTGAGATGAAATGTATAAACTAGAGTTGGAATTCCAAGGGGCAAAATCCATTAGAATATAATACTCATATATATGGTGAGATAATAGAAGTGGTGTGGATGTTTTTTCTTTTAGGTCATAATACAAGCAACGGCTCCACCCAATGACCTTCATAGTTGAGCCGTGATTCATTTCATGAGCTCATGGCTAGTTTATTTGAAGGGACACATGCGACAGGATTGAGATGTTCTGTTTAATAAACCAAGTATTAGCCAGCACCCCCCCCCCCATACACACTATACCCAGTACCACGTCACTGCACTCAAAACACACAAAACACACCACCACCACATTGTGTGCTGCGCCGCACACACCCAACCACCACTTTCATGCTACTTACATCATGTACATTTAACACACTTACACAACATAATGCAGTTCCTGATGTACGGGCATTTTCTCTTGTACAGAGTCTTCGATTTGGCCACAAATATGTCTGCCGCCATATTTTTATTTTCTACTCATTTTTTTTTTTCCATCCTGTACACTTGCATTTTACATTTAGTCCTGCTCATTCACTTTTTGCACAAGCTCAACTCTCTCCATCACCTGTCACTGCTTAAACTATTTAGACGTATATAATCATTTTACACACTCAGAACAGGGGCAATGCACACTCAAATGGGCAGATCAAGATTGTTAAGATTATATTTTTTAAAAATATTAATATCGGACCAACAAAGCCAACACTTACTTTAAAAAACTGCCTGGCCGACAGTTTACTTTCTGACTCAATGCTATACAAAAAATTCCTGACTCATTTGTGTAATGCATGATCCAATACATAATTCGAGTCTTTATACATGTAGGTTTTAGACTTTTAGTATCTGGAAATATATCAGTAATATTCACATTCTTACCTACGTATGTGTTTATTGCCACTTGCTAACACGAACACAACACAGTGTGTGATGGTATAAGCTTATAGGCAGTGGCCCGGCACCACCAATTGTGTAATACTTTTACTTCAGTGAGGTATACACTCAAAAATATCTACTTACATCCGATTTACTTCAATCCAAATCGCTGCAGTATGATTTCAGGAGCAAATTTGAGCACACAGAGCCATGTACTGTTCCAGTGCCAGTAGGTATCTGTGTGATAAAATACATTGGCACACATAAAAAAAAGAACAAAAAAGAAAGTGTGCCAGTTTCAGCATTTACCTTCACCGACTTTCGTAGGTCTATAAAGTCATCGATTATTTTTGATTTGGCTTGTTTTGTTTCCAAAACTAATTTGTTACAAATAGCACCTGAAATATTTATTCTTGTCATTTTCTCTTTTGCATGCGATTTACAGCGGATCATGGACATGATTGAGATACTCACACAACATCTACAGAGAGCTGCAGAACCTTCGTTCTTGTGCACGCGCTTTCTCATCGGAGCTCCACTTC
Source organism: Eucidaris tribuloides (assembly GCA_001188425.1). Taxonomy (NCBI): domain Eukaryota; kingdom Metazoa; phylum Echinodermata; class Echinoidea; order Cidaroida; family Cidaridae; genus Eucidaris; species Eucidaris tribuloides. The sequence continues at coordinate 50,569 of JZLH01S0147035.1, read as the reverse complement.
ATGGCTACCATGATGTGCACTATCTCTCCTCAAAAGTCTGTGTTTCTCATGCTTTGTTCATTGTGAACTATGGAGGGATTCCATCACGCCTCAACATGGACGCGTCTGACCCATATGGACGGGTTATTACACGTCGTCCCAGACCCTGCCAGTGCTACACATATATCTGTGAGGTGTAACTCACTAGAAAACTCTCAAAGAGCTGCCAAGCAATCTTCCAAACAGGACTAAGAAAACTCTATTTAATCATAACGCAACTTGAACATGTCAACGTGAAAGCCTTTAACAAATTTACGCCACTTAGTAGGAATTACATTAAGAGGAACACAACAATACATAGTTTATCAAAAGCGCGATGTAATTTACTTTCAAAATTATCGCCATTTAGATCTGACATTAAACCAACTTAGGTGTTGACTGTCGATTTATTAAAACTTTTCACTAGATAGATACAAGCACACAGAACAAAATCTTGGTGGTGAATGTTGGCAAAGACCACATGTGCCACAACCTGTGTCAGCTGCTGGTAGCAAAGTTAGTGACGTTCTTTCGAACTTGCAGTTGGAAATCGTTGCGGAAACGGCCCCCCATACCGATTATGACCTGCAGAAGTCTTACATTGCGAAAATTCGGTGGCACGTTGTGTTGACTCAGGTGTATGGACCAATATTGTGGTGTCCAGATCGCACTAATAGGGGCGACAGGTGAGTCTATACGTCTCAGACACGTTTGGTGAGGATGATGACGATGGATGATGGGACGCTTCTCCTTCCGTACCTTGACGATTAGTTAATACACACGGATGACTTCACGAAGCAATTCTCGATATCGTGGGACGATGGATCGGAATTCTCGGTCGGCAGTATACAACAGCCTGGGGATACGGACTTTGGATCGCCCAATCACGACCCACTCTTCAAGCTTCTTCGCGACGTAACACTGAGTACACGTCTGAGAATCTCCGGTCCCAGTACCCCTTACCAGAGTGTGTGCTGGCATCTGATCAGCGGGAACATCTACCCGATTATGTGATCGATCAGGAATGTGAAGTCGTATCGCAGCGTACTCACATCCCAACCATCCGGACCAGAGCCTGAACACCATCACCTTCCGCACCACCCCCACCATATCGGAGAGGAAAAGGAAACCGAAGGAAATAATTACCAGCGAGCAGTTATACTCTGGATCCATTATCTGCGTATCTGCGGCGGATACTCATCATCCTCTTAACGCACATCGTTATAAATGATCGTGGATGCCACGTCACGGTTCGCGATCAAGTCGGAAGCGACTCCAGTTGCGCAACGAGCAACGGAAAACCACCTTCAAATGCTAATTCTGCGGTCCCGTTTGATTATTGTGTGTCGTTCGCGGCCGATGAAAACGCACCAGCAACGCCTGGGGATCTTGGAGCAACAGCACCAGAACCGACACAAGATCCACCTCGTAAACAATTCTTAATAAAGTTTTGCTTGCTCTACAAACGGTTCTGTCCTGCCTAGAAATGTAAGCCCCACAATACTGTAGTCCTGTACGTTCGCTGAAACGGGGTGAACAAAAACGATGAAAATACCCGCAGCAGGAAGCTGCCTCAGGGAATGCACCTATTTATATCGTCACCGGTGGAAGCGTTCTCTTTGATTCAACGCGTATTTCACTTTCCGGAAGTTTTACGTAGCTGCAATTGCCGAGTCCACGATGCGTCAGTGTGACCACTGCCGACGACCACCGCCACCGTACTCCACCTGTGGGGCAGAAGGAGATGCCCCGCCCGCGTCTAACCAGAAGAACCCTGACCCACCCCGCATTGCCCCAGGACCTGGCAGGGGAGGCTGGGTACGACCCAACGACACCTGTGAGCACGCGATGCCTCCCTGTTCCAAAAACACGCTACACAATCGTATCATTAATGTCCTTAAGTCTCTAAGTATTTGCCAATGCCACAGACAATTATCACTTAAAATGTCAGAATTTTACCGAATTTGTATTTTTAACACTTGTTCGAGTGTTTGCTCTACAAAGTTTTTTACCTCAAGTTCAGAAATGTTAAAATTCTAATGTTACACCAGCCTTGAACGTCATCATCAACCGAACGTTACCCAAGGTTCCATATGTGCAGAATGTCTATGAGATTTATATTTTTGTAATACATGAACATGCCAAGTGTTGAAGTGTGCTCTTGCTTTTTACAGATATCCATACAGCTACAATTCGACTATTTGAAGTTTCCTTTAGATAGAAAAAAATATATCATGACCTATTTCAGTAAATTCAGGAAAAATGGAGGTTGATAACAGGCACAGTTTCTTATTCACCGTTGTTCACCCACCATTCTCTCTCAACAAAAAGCTTGAATTCACTAAATTTTAACTTTACTTTAAAGTGTTAGGGAGAACGACAACATGGCCGACTTAAAACACAGATGTTTGGTATTGCCTTTGTTTTTAAAGCTTAAAAAAGTTTAAAGCCCAAGTATATTTGGTCGAATCAGACAAATTTCTTCACTCAACTTTTCACAAAGCATGGGTTTGTCATGCCAGACTTCACAGAATAACATAAGCCTGCTGATTTTTTATTTTTATTTTCTTTTTATGACATTGGATTTGATTTTTTAAAAAAATAAGACGGAACAGATAATCCCATGACAAAAAGTTGTCCCCCGCTCCTACTTTTTCATTTTTTTATTTTTATTTTTTTTACAAAATTTCTAACAAATTGGAAGCTTAGAATTTTGTTTTAGATTTTCAAGGCAATAGTGTATCTACCTGGAAAAAAAATCAGCAGAAAATGTCATTTCTACCATTACACCAAAACATATACTTAAAGCTTAACTTTTGTGGTTGAAAATCCTAAATGAGATTTGGACAATTGATTTTCACGTTCATTGCTAATGATTAAAAGATAGAGTTTCTCCTTACTTTCAGTGAAAGATTTTGGTCTAATTTTTTTTTTTTTTGCCTTGATCAAAAAGTACTCTTATTTAAAATAGATAAAATTATTTATTGTATCATTGATGTACTGTATGTATAAATAGAACTGTTTTTCTCTACTTGTTCAGTTTATTTTAATAATGTATGGTATGTAACTGCCATATGGTAGTTACAGCACATGTAACTTACAAAACACTGTCTACCAGTGAAAGGATATTTTTTAGTACCAAGCTCGAGTAGAAATAGAATGTTCATGCACACACAATGTTTTGGACAGCCATATATACTGCTGTAATTTGTTAATGAGCAAGACAAAAGTATATACCTTGTCCAAGTAATAGTCTTTATATTTTTTTCTTAAGATATGAATGCAACTAAATGTACATGTGTATGTCTGATGGTATGACTACATGTACATGTAAGTCTGCAGCAAATAAGAATTACACCATGCTGTCCAGTAGATCACACTTTTTAATCTGAAAGAAACTACAGTAAGTGATGGCACATTGGTACTAAATTGAAAATAGATAATCAGTACTTATCATTTAGACATATTTGTCATAATAAAGATTGAACTGGAGATTTTTGAGCTTCTTTTATTTATTATTTTTGTTGGCCACTGTGAATCCGTTCGAATATTGAATGTTAACTCCAATATTAAAGGGTGCTTGCAACTGATTTACAGTTTCACGACTACATATGATGTACTGCAATTATTTTGGAAAAATGCAGTTCATTAATTGCAGTGTGTCATTTTTGGAGACGGCAAGTGAAATTCACCGTGTTTTTCCTGTGAACATCAAAATTGGACAAAACATTAAAAGAAAAGCAGCTACTATATTTAAAAACTGATTGAAAAACTTTTGTGTCAATGTGTACATGTACATGAGGAATCTGACTACATAGTGAGATGAATAATTTATAAGTACTCACTTGTCTCTTAAACTTTGTGTATGGGACCCTCACCGAGAAGATGGACCTCATACTTTCATTTTGTTTCTTCGCATTCTTCATTTGGAAGGTTGGCAGGGTAGTTTTTATTTTCATTCAATCAATCACATTTTAATATTTCTGTTCATGACAAAAAAGTGGTTTCAAAGCAACACTGGAGGTATATACCATAATTTTACATCAGGGGTGGAATCCCTGTACTTGTGTGGTGCGTCTACTAGTGGGAATTGAATTCTATAATTCTTTTTTTTTTTTTGGGGGGGGGGATATATAGGTTTGGGGTGTGAATTACGAGTAAGGTCGGATGTAGGGTAGGGTAGGCAGGGCTCGACACTAGCACTTGCCCGCTTGCCCGGGGCAAGCAAAATTTTATCTCGGGCAAGTAGAAACTCAAAATGTTAAAATTTACTTGCCCGATTGGGCAAGTAAACTTTTGATCATGAAATGAGCAAAACATAAAAACCTTGGCAACAATGAACAAAATGTCTAAATTTTGTGTTCAGTTAACTTAGTTATAATACTAAATTTCATCATTATTTTGTTCATTGTACTCAATTTCATGACTCTTTCAATTCATAAATCACACCCTTTGCAACCTCCAGAAGTAAAATAACAAATGTCTGAAAAAGGCCTTGTTGGGTAAAATTAAGTGAGAAATCATTTTTTAATGTTTTGATTACATGTAATTTGTTTATTTTTGGGCAAGTAAATTTTTTATTCGGGCACGTGAAAATCTGAAAGTGATAATTTTTACTTCCCAATTTAAAGGGCAAGTAGGAAAAAAAGTTAGTGTGGAGCCCTGGGGTAGGCAACACAACTCTTGTTTGATATATTTCCTTGCTTAGTGATTTTTTTTTTTCAGTGGCAAGTAACACACTGGCAGTTGTCACAGAGGTGATAAAGGGAAATGGAAATCCACTTGTGAGACATTGACAGTATTCATTTTTTTATTTTTGTTAAAAATATCAATTTCTACAAGTACTGAAAAATAATTGACATGTATTCAGTGAACAGAAAGTTGGTGATATGTACATGCGTATGTTGTCACATTTATCATGTAAAATTGCAGGATTTGTTTTGTAATATATGTTAAACACAAAAATGTTAGATTACACAGAGTTATGTAAATTTGCTTCTTGACAAATTTAATGGGAAAATATGTAAGTAAAAATGATGCCTAATTGCCTACCTCTGATATAAGTTCATGAATGGAAAAATTACTTCACAAGCTACTGTACTTGTTTACTTTGTTTTTATTTCTTTTAAATTTTTTTATTCTTGTTTGGAGGTTGGTATGAGAATTAAATGCTCTCTTAATGATTTTGTAAATTGGTATCTTCAGATATGAATTCATTAAATGAAATATGAATGTGCACTTGAACAGTGTGCAAATAACATTCTTTAATTCAAATTGTAATCTAAATGTTTGTAACTGATGATTGTTTTGTCACAGAAAAAAAGGGGGGATCAATACGTGTTGTGACATATTTTTTTTAACTATTCACTGATGAACATGTACTAACCACACTTTGCCAAGTGCTACTTAAGGCATAGCTGTAAACAGCATACTTACTGTACAAATTTTTGTAATGTCTAAGCTATTTTGATATATAAAATTAAAATATTGTTGACATTTGCGAGTGCAATTTCATACTTTTCAGCTTAGTATTGTTCTTTTTGTGTTCTGACTCTTTTTATACACCACAGCTATTTTATAGACTTATTTTTTTCAGTAAGTATACAAACAT
>JZLH01S0147035.1:16586-33914 GCA_001188425.1 Eucidaris tribuloides | reverse complement strand
GCTATCAATAGCTCAAAATTCATAATGAAATGACATTGACAAGCACACTATCCTTTACCACCCTCCCCCATCCCCACCCCCACATCCCCCCATCTCTACACGAAATGGCAAACACCAAACTGATGGAGGCGAGAACAAGCTACAAAGCCCAATTTACCCCACCCCAGCCTCACTTACCTATTAGGACCTTTACCCTACATATTTATAGAAAGGTCACAGTGCACGCAGTTCAGTGTTTGTTTTATTGATTCTCTGCCAACCAAGGGTGGAGCTATGGAACAAATTTAAAACTCTCCAAAAGCTGGACTCAAGTACTTCGTAATTTGCATATTGCAAACGATATTCTTCTCAATATTGCTACAGATGCACCAATGGCAAAACTGAGGTCTTATGCTTAAAACACCAAGAAATCAAAATTTATTATATAAATTCATCAATATCTCAAATTCTCAAACTCATAATGAAATAACATTAACAAACAATTCTTCTCCCCACCAGCATCCCCAACCCCCCCCCCCGAAAAAAAAACGAAAATCACAAGAAATTACAAATATCAAAAAGAGGAAAGGAAAGCAGGCTATCAAGCATATTTTAACACCCCTCCCCCATCTCACGTACAAATTAAAACCTTTAACCTATATATTTATAGAAAGGTCATGCAGTTAACAATGCACGCAGTTCAGTGTTTGTTTTATTGATTCTCTGCAAACAATGGGTGGGGCTATGGAACAATTAACTTTCCAAGAGCTGGACTAAGTATTGCCTAATTTGCATACAGCAAACAATACTTAATGCAAAGCTTTTACACATGCGCCCTGGTGAAACTGAGGGCTTGTGCTTCAAATACTACTAAATAAAATAATTCTAATGCAAAATTGAAGTAAACAGTTGTTCTTACTCACAAACGTCGTCATTTCTGGGAAAGAAAAATGTAAATCTGCAGAAATATATGTCAATATGTATCAAATGTAATATTATCAATGCTTAACCCATTGGAGACTAAGTACTCGTGTTGGGGTCTATGGAAAATGTGTGTTATACTGAAATCAAATTGTCTCCAACAGGTTAAAGAGACTTCCAAATGAATGGTACATCATACAGTAAATATCTTTCAAATATTTCTTTTAATTCTAATCTTTTAATGGTTATGCCAAGGTCCCCCCCTCCAGAAACAAAAAACAGCAACAAAAGCAACAAAAGTGTTATTCTTTTGCACATTGATAAGGGTGCAGACCTGTACTGTACTAACCCTTCTGTATGACTGACCACAGACAAATTTGTTGTTTTTTTACTGCTGACCCCTTTCTACATTTTTGTGCTTAAATGGAGTTTTAAAGGATCCATAACCTTCCCTCACATTTGGACAGATATCAGGAATTGAATTAATTTACAAAGCAATATTGAGTTTTAATTGCAATGAAGCCCTGAAAACAATAACTCTTTCACTACAACTGCAACACAACTCCATAGGCTATGCATTATTTTCATATTCATAGTGTTGGTACTGAATGGAGAAATGATGCATGCATGTACCAGATATTTATTAACAGCATCATTATTGTGTATGTATGTGCGAAGGACAGTGGATCAAGAATCATAGTGTGTTGAAGGAAAGCTGTTTCTTCCCATGTCCTGTAGCCCTTGGCTGGATTTAATAGTGGCATAGGCAGGGGGCTCCTGGGATAAGCCCCCTCCCCATTAGGGCATGGAGAATTATAGTTTTGACTAAATTGTGCAATTGAGGGTTTCAAATAACAGCCAAAAATCCAAAAATGCAAAAGTTTCAAGGGACCAGGTGTTGACTTTGCACTCCACCAGAAGCTCTCCGATGGTCAGACCAGACTGGACCAAACCTGAAATGGCTTCTCACAAATAGTAAATTTGGAGGCCCCTCAGCCCCAAGATCCCTGGCTATGCCACTGCTAGTGAGAGCCCAGTTTGACATGGTCAGCTGCCTGTGTCACTGCACTTAATGGAATATCAGCATCTGCCTGGCAGAAGGACTTTAATACCACACACATTGCATAGCACTTATGTCATTTTAGTGGGCATACAATAATATGCTGCCAAATATGTGCATCACTGCTATGTAATTCACAGGACATACAAACATAAAAGGTGCCAGCCCTCCTTTCATCTTTTAACCTTTAATCCATCTGTCTAAATAACCAATTCCTTGAACAACTGAAATCGTTTGGTACCAGTCTATACAAACTACTGAGAAAAAAGGGTGTTATTGTTTCACTTTGACGTAAATCTGCAATGTACCACAGTACTACAGATTTGCTGTCACTGTTGCTGACACAACAAAAATTTTAACAGATGCTGATACTACAGAAAACTTCATAGTTGATGACCCTCCATATTAATGCAATTTCTCAGAAACAAGATATGATTTGTTGGAGGCATAATGATTCAAACAGCTTTATTTCAGAGGAAAATGCATGGTATCCAAGGTGAATAGTCTCTTGCCAACAGAATGATGCATTTTTGAAGGAAAAAACCCCAAAATAAATAAAATGTTATGATGGTAGGATATGATATATGATGTGATACATGATATGATATGATATGGCAGGATATGATCAACTGGAATACGAGGCTCTCCATAGTAAGACATTACTGTAAATGATAATATGAATGGGGATTAATATGAAATTTATCTATATCTAATGACACCAATATGAGATAAATCATTCAACTTTCTTAAAAAAGGGTAACTTCAGTAAAATAATAAAAAACAAAACAAAAACAGTGACCGAATATTGCCAAAATTAACCTGGATTCATGTGATTATGATGATGTGGAAAGAAAACTCTGTAACAAAATTGTGTGTGCTGTTATTGTTGATAAAATTTCTAAAAGACGGGTTTATTATTAACTATTATTATCATCTATATTACTAATTGGGGGGGGGGGGCTTACTTGTTATTCAAATGAGATCTTATTCAATTCTTTGAACTTTGTTTTTATTTCAATGACGCTTCAATTACAGATTTACAAAAATAAAAGTGCTACCTATTAGGATGTTTTTTGACATAGTTCATTTAACCTCTTAAATGCAGGGAAGTAAAATATACTTAACTGCAATTTACCTTTAGATTTTTTTAACCCTCATATTGTGGACAAGCTCACATGAATAAAGTCAAAGAGTTTACTTAAGATTAAATAATATGGACATTAAGTAGTAATATGGACATTAAGTACATTAAATTAATTAATGGGGTAATTCCCACATATATTACTGTCCGAAGTCCAAATTAGTCTTTGCTTTTATCAAATGGACAGAACTCACGATCAGTTTGCAATACAGTAATTGTCATTTCAAACAGGTGTTACTGTGTAATGGTAAACCAGCATCTTTAAGTATTAGCATCAGAGATGGAGTCAAAGCCAGTCTTGAGGCCAAATTTTGCCGGTCTTGGCCTTGGCCTCGGATCGAGTCACGTGTACAAAGTCTATGGGAAAAATATTTTTCCAGTGGACTTGTGACTCGGAACATCCCTGATTAGTATACTCCTCTATCAAGGATCCCTAGTATATCAGTACATCTACCTGGTGCATGTAGCATTTACAGATCAGACATAACCCGATGGTTTTCGCTCCATGCTACCAATAGGGAGGAAATTACCAAATACAGTCAGACCTGCCTTGGCGGCACCTCTCATGAGCAGCCACCCTGCCTATAATGGCCACTAAAATGATTCTCCTCAACACAAATTATGTGTAAAATTAAAAGCCTGTCTACAGCAGCCACTTGTCTATAAATGCAACTTTTTTGTTTCACTTGGGTGGCCACTATAGAAAGCCTTTCACTGTATTGTGATAGACCAATGACTGGAGGGTAGGCTATGCAACTGTCAATAAAACAATAGAAGAAGTATACTTACGTGTTGACTGCATCTGGTTTTATGTAATTCATGCACTTGTTGTGAGCCTGCAAACAAATGCTGTAATGTTGCAATGCTTATTTACATGTACTTTCCATCTTCAGGCCACACCAAAACAACACTACTGATAATGGCTTTGCTACTACTCACCAGTAGTTGATTAAGAAAGGTTAACGTGTGGGACTACAGTGATTTTGTGATTTTTCATTGTTTGGGGGACAAAACCTCATATTTCATACAATGAATGTTCAGGAGGGCCAAGAAACAGGGCTGCATTTACACTTTTTAACAACAATTAGGGTAAACTTCTTTATAACTGAACTGGTAACTGTGGCTCCACCTTTTGAGATGTGGATGGAACAAACTCTCTGAACTGAAAGCTACAAGATCAAATTACAAATTTATTTCACTAAAATTAAAAATGAGATACATAATTTTGGCATCCCAGCAATGATATACAGCAGACAGGTATTTAAATGCATCAATTGTCTCCAGGTTATACATACATGTATGAGTGGCCACTATAGGCAGATTGGCTGCTATCAGGAGGTGCCCGCTAACGCAGGTTTAAAGGTATTGACTAACATTTACCACAGTTAAAAAAATCTGAGCTACATGATTCCCCATGCTACCAGTGTCTTTGATAAGGTCTAAAAATGAAGCCCTGAAAAAATTGTATTTCAAAATTATTATTTAGTGCTTTAAAAGAGTGAAAACCGTAAGTTGACCGAATTCACTCGCCCATTTCCTCCCATAGACTTACTGTGTGTACACCTAGGCTATTTTCCACTCGCCCCGAGTATTAATTGTTTATTCATGCATAACTTGCCATTGACAGTGTAACTTTCCAAACCTTTGTATTCTAGGGTGTTTATTTGTCCATTTGAACACTACTATGTAGCTCAGATATCAAAGTTTGACAATTTTTTAAATTGAAGCTCCACAATGTTAACCTATCACTTTAACCCCCCTCGAAGAATATCATTACCATTCTGCTGTGCAAATTTTTTTTACCATGTCACTCACTGACTTTTTACTTTCAAGTCTGGTGCATCTTTTGAGACCATTTTCGCGAAAATCAGACATACCGCTACGACGCTGCGCAACTTTTTAAACATGCATATCAGCTCAAAAATTGCTCAAAACGTGATTTCGTGTACAAAATCAATGCAAATTGTATTTTCAGCCAAAAAATCATAAATGTATAAATATTTTTCCTATTACTGATCCAAATTGATAATTTTATGTGGTTTATGATTGCAACAGTGTCACTGATTAATTTCCTTAAGAAAATAATAAAAAACAAAATGTCGGAAAAACAAAGAAATACATAAGAAATTCATGAAAAATAAAATACATAAGAACGTAATTCTGATACGGTCATTTATTTGTAGATTATTGTTAGAAAAGTCAGAAAGAATATTTTCACCAAAAATTAGCGTTCTACTAGCTATTCTAAATGACTTATAGGCGAATACATAATTTCATGCACTTATTTGCATAATTAATTGCTTCGTGTAGTTTATATCCGGCTCTATACGCATGCAAATTTTCGTGGCAATAGCGAGATCTGCGGCCGAGATCTGAAGGGGGAGTCAAATTGACACCCCCCTCCCAACTCAAAAGTAAAAACCTGGTTTGAAATAGCCCAGTTAAAATAGGATTAACTGTACTATAAAGACAGAACTCCTTCCTTGTTGTACAAGTCCATAAATATCTCATCCAGAATGCTCATGTTGATCAGTACTTCATCAACTATAAAATGGTGTTGGTGTAAGTCATCATTTAAAATAACATTTTTCACATGATATTATCAAACTGGTGTATTTTGCCATAAGTTTGCCTTATTGATATGACATAATGTACATGCATTATAGGGAGAAGTACAACCTAAGTTGCACATGGTCTATAAATTTAGTCTAATGCATACAATGTGTGAAATAAAGTTTCGGATTAATGCTCATTGTAGAGTTACTTTAATTGCCAAAGTGACATTCTGTAAATAAATAATGATTAGAAAGTACCCAGAGTGGCAGTAAGTTAACACTAACACAAGATTAATCCAAAACTTAAAATCAAGAGGAGTTGACCCAGAAATTATGAGACACATCTAGTAGTTGGTGTTATGGATGGTGATGAATATTATTTGCTGAACTGAGTTTGGTTGCTGGTGTTAGTGATTTGCATGTGGTTGTTCCATTCACTAACACTACCCCCTACAGATACATAGTCATTTCAAATTCATTGTAAGTGCTTGTTTTATTTTTGTGTAAGCCTACACCAAGTTCTTGCAGGATTTGTGTGTGTAATGTAAGGCACAGAACAGAGCACGAGATGGGTTTTATCAGGGATGGGGTCAAGGCCGACTATTCCGAGTCACTAGGCCGCTGGAAAAATATTTTACCCAAAGGCTTTGTATACGTGTCTCGGTCCGATGCCAAGGCTGGCAAAATTTGGCCTTGAGGCCGGCCTTGACTTCATCCCTGATTTTCATAATTTTAGCTTGTGAAAGAAAAAACTGTGACATGATGAAATGAGTCAAGCACAATGTACATGCTTTTCCAACAGTGTTAAATTGTGTAAATTTCAGAATACAATTCCAACACATTTTTGGTTTGATCATGGTGTTTATGTTCGTTGTAAAAAGTGTGTGATATCACACTGGTGTCAACACTAGTGTTAAGCTGTGGATTATAGAATCAATAGTGTTTGTTCACCCCGCGTCATGAGTTTTGAGCTGAATAGTTTAATGACTCTTTTCATAACTCCAACACGAAACTTGAAATCACTCAATTTACTTACGCTGCCAATGTTCTTGTAATAACAAACGATGATAAAAGGCCATTAATTCTGGTTGCCATGACAATGGCAATGTCTGTAATTTATAATTTAGAACCTACATGGTCACCATAATGCAATGATGACTGTATAATTATAAATGTATTATGACCATAGACATGAGAGTAATGGGAAGGATTACTGCTTGAGTAACATATTCATACAATATCAGACAGCTGAATACAAAATGATTTCAAGTCTTATGAGCCCATCAATAGACAAGGCACTTTCAAAATTGTGTCTCGCCCACCCCGTGACTAAATAACAGAAAGGTTACTTTCCCCAAGTACATCCCTACACCACGTTTGACCTAAAATACCCTTTGACCTTACCATGTGACCTCTGATAGCCAGAAAACAAGAAGGTCCCCCAAGTGCATCTACAAACCCAAGTTTAGTTAAAAAGGGAGTGACAGTTGCAAGTTATGTGTCACAAGAGAGTCTTGCAGGTAAACTTTAACGTTGACCTCAAATGACCTTTGACCTCACCCTGTGACCTCCGACCGCACCACAACATGATGGTACCCCTAGTGCATCTACCACCCAAGTTTGGTCGCCATTGGACAAATGGATGCCAAATTATGTGTCACAAGAGAGACTTACAGGTAAACTTTAACGTTGACCTCAAATAACCTTTGACCTCACCATGTGACCTCCGACCACACAACAACATGATGGTACCCCTAGTGCATCTACCACCCAAGTTTGGTCATCATTGGACTAATGGTTGCTAAGTTATGAGTCATAAGAGACTCCTACAGGTAAACTTCAACATTTGTGACTGACGCCGGACACTGGACGGACGGACACACGGATGACATTGGGATCCCTTAGTCTCGCCTTCACCTCCGGTGGGCGAGACAAAAAAGGAATAAACCAGAGCAATTTGAATGTGTGCAATCAATAGGTATGCCTCCACTAACTGTCTAGTCCAATTCACTCATAAAATTGATACTAGGCAATCATAAGTCTCATGATTTCATCCCTGTCCAATGTCCCATCCTTGTTGCAGGTTTCGTTAAAATCCGTCCGGCAGTACTTCAGTAATCTTGTTCACAAGGAAGTGCAGACGCACGGATGTACAGACACACGAACCCATGGACGTAGGAATGGACAACCTGAAAACATAATGCCTTCACTGCTAAAAAGTACTGAAAGATAACTGGCATGCAAGAACAGCTCTTGCATTCACAGACAACCAATGAATACTGCATGTGCATGTATGCGTCATTACATCTATTACATCTCTCTCTCTGGGTTCCTGGTCTTACCTTTTCTGATGTCCTGTTCCACACGGTGACCTTATGACCTGCCTTTATGAGATTCATTGCCATGCCAGTACCCATGAGACCTAGACCAATGAAGCCAATCCTACAGGAACAAAACAAAAGAAGAGAAATCAATGCATTAATGTAAGTCAGTGCTCAACAGTAGCACTTGCCCGCTTGCCTGGCAAGTAAACTTTCATGTCGGGCAAGTAAAAGCTAAAAAATAATGTTTAAATCACCTTGCACAATCGGGAAAGTAAAATCGTGATCCTCAAATGAAGAAAAAAACATGTTCGATATATTACCAAAAGTAAAAAAGTACATACAAAGTTTTGTCAGTTTCAAAAGTAGACTTAAGAAATTTCTTATTAGTGCATACAATACTGAATAACACTGGCTTGACATTATCTGACACCTTCATACAAACACAGTTTTCTTTTCCTTGTAAGATACCTTTTTTCAGTTTTATAACCCCCATATCTACCTTATAACATGGAAGAAATGCACATCACTCGTGACCGACCCGTGTGCTCGAATGTACTTGCATATTATGTGAGTACTGTATAATTATGTGCATATGTCTGTGTGTGCTTGTATGTCTGCGTGTATATATATGCGTGTCTCTGCATACGTCTGTGTGTGAGTGCGTGCACACGCACAGGTACCCTAAGCACCAGCCTGAATGTGTATCTCCGAAGACCTTTATGTTTACGTTATACTGTTTTCCTGATTTTGTTGTTTTATTTTATTTTTTCCTTTGTTTTTGTATATTTTTTCCTAAGTTACATGTTGTACGTATCTATTATTATTAGTAACATAGTTATAATAGTCTAGTTATAAATAAACAATTAATGGGGCTTATAATTTTAACAAGCATTTAAATGCTTCAATATAAGTTCCTTCATTCATTGTATTCTTTTATATTTAATATTATATCATATCACTAAATAGAAATGACATGTGTTACCACTTATTTGTGTGTGTGTATATAAATTGTATTATGTATGTTCGTATTTACGTTATTTGTATAGATATACATTTATTTTGTGCTTATGTTTTTGTTGCAATGAAATGAGAATAAATATGAAATGAAATGAAAATTTAAAAAAAATGTGTAAAATTGTCTGTTTAGTTACCTACTTATTCCAATTTCTTTCTTCATTATACTTCATTTTATGACTCTTAAAATTCATAAATCATACTTTTGCAATCCTCAGAATTAAAATAACAAATTTCCAATGCTATAATAAGGTCTTAGTGGTTGAAATTAGTGAGATATACTTTTTTTTTAATGTTTTTCATTATTGTTTATTTTCAGGTAAGTACATTTTTCATTCAGTCAAGTAAAAATCTGAAAGTGATAATTTCACTTGCCTGAAGGAAAAGCAGAAAAAAGTCAGTGAGGAGCTCTGTGTAAGTACATGTCCTATTCCACACTATTTTCTCATTGTAGAATCACCTGCAAATACCACTAAAATGATTACTCCCCCTCTATCAAGTACCATGATTTGCCACTGATACTTGGGTACAGTTAGCCATGTGGTTTTGGAAAATTCTGTTCTGAGGAACAATGAGGGGTAAAAACATATTTTCTGAAAAACAGAAATCACAAAATCCTGTCAATTCCAGTTTACTCTTTCCTTCGCTGATGTTACCTTTTTGAAAGATTGCTGTCATGTATTCAAAAACTTGATTCTACCACTGCTATTTGCAGTAAGCCTATCATACATTGTACGTGGATGATACCATTTTGAAACTACCCCAGCAAGCTGTGCATTTCTGAATGTTTCACGTGTGATCAGATATGCACATTGCTTGTCAATGAGTATCATATTCTACGTAATACGACATAAAAATGAAATTCAAAAAGAAATTTAAAAAAATTGTCACTTCATTATAATTGTAATATGTGAAAAGGAAAAAAAAAATAAACACTGTGGACATCATGCCAGTTAATAAATGTGAACCAGATAATTGAAGGAATTCTGATGATTCTCATTCTCTGTATTTCATAAATCTTAAATGTTATAGTGTCCGTAGAGGGAAAAGGGCTCGGAACCCCTTTTGCCAATATTGCCTAAATTTAGTGTTCTCCACTTGCAGAAGCCTGTTTTCATAGAGTTTTGAAGTGTCTTTTAGGTGTGTTTTCAATGTATCTAACTGTACACCTTCTTGCCGAATTTCAAGTGCACCCTTTGCATTTATGTTCATGTAATCAGCTGCTTAATATTGTATTGTGAATTTGTAATTGTATTTTTATGTATGTGCCCTGCAGGTACTACTACTGCAGTTATGTCCTGGGTTCTTCTTCTATGTTTCTTGTATATTTTTTTCCTTTGTTTGACTTGAATATTCATTAAAGTGATGAAATGTATGAGTGCTATCATGATTGTTTATAGTTAGTGCTCCTTATTGATACAGTATTACTATTTTTATTTGTAGTGCACCTATGCATCGTATACTACGTCTACATTATATTCCGGGTGGCTATGATAGCCCCGTTTGCTCAAAACATAATTCACCGTGGGATTTTAGCAATTTTTTCTCCATATTCAAATTTTGTTTGTTTAGTCTTGCTAAGTTTTCTCACCATCCATCAGGAATCTGACAAGCCATGAGTGGGAAGAAGGAGTTGCCAAGTCCTAGAGGCTCAAAGGCACACTATGGTTCAGCCCATGGTCTACCATGGATGCCACTCATGCCAGTGTGTTCCCTTCTGGCTCGTCACCTTCTTTTGGGGTCCCTCACGTTTGTCACATTCTGATCAAGATCTGACATGTTTTCACACTCCATTTAGGCTTTCTACGGATGAAACATGGACGCCGGACAGCTTTGGAGCATGTTTTTCCCCAAGGTACATGGATAAAGAGAAAGCCTTGCAATTAACACCAATCATTGTATCCCGATACTTCCACGAGACAACATCATGATGCCCACGACGGAAGAAGATTTTACGTTTGTATAAGTTTGCTGGGACGGTGCATTCGTCCAGTCTTTGTGTCAGCAGCACTTGCAGACAGGGGCGGTGCCAGGGTAAAATCTTTAGGGAGGGCAAACTCTCAGGGTGGCTAAAATGTCAAAAGTCACCAACCCATGAAGTACAATGTAATACACGCCATGATTTTCTTTATTTTTAAATTTCAGAGGGTAGCCACCCCAACTACCCCATCCCCGTGGCACTGCCCCTGGCTACAGAGAGGGAAGGCCAGAGTGCAGCAGGCAGGAAGAAGGCGAAGAAGGTGGATTAGAAAGGCCAAGATCCATATGGGTGAGCGAATGGTTATCAAAAGACAGAAAGAAGCAGCTGCGAAATACCCAACATTTCTCATCGGAGAGCTCCGCACTGAAGAAGAAGTTAACACCTTCCTAAGGGACTAGTTAATAATCCACAAACCACGATTGTAAATGTGTCTAAATTACACACTTTCCAAGGCAGAAGCCAGCCTACTGTCAAAGGGTCTAAAATTCTACCCTACTCCACCCCAAACAGATGCCATTGAAACCAAACATGATATTGCCGACCTAGAAAGAATGATGGCAACACAAATATATTTTGTTAATGGGACAATTAATCTCAGAGATGACACTTGGTCCCCAGCCTCACACTAAGAGAGTCAGAAAGGAGATTCATGCCAAAGAAAACAAAGAACACCTGGGAATCCTCAATCACAGAAGTAGAACTCCAATTCAGTGCTTTCTTACAGAACATTCAGACTAACATTGACTAATGTGTTCAAGAATACAAGAACACATGGCACAAAGACAATGTCACTCCAGACAAAAGAGAAATCACTCAAACACCTACAATCAAATACAGACATCATAATCAAACTTGCCGACAAAGGCTCAGCTGCAGTGATCATTTTCACAGAAAATTACATTGCGGAAGCCAAGAGACAACTCTCTGTAGAGTCAACATACAAGGAACGGGAAACAGTACCATCAACCACTTAGTTGAAACTTATTTAAACAAACCATAAGTGAATTAGACATAACACAAGAATGAAAAAAGTTACTAGTCCCCAAACTACCATCTCGGCGACAAACATATTTCCTGCCCAGAATCCACAAGCAGAACAACCTCCACCGTCCAATTGTGTCTAGATGCTCATGCAACACTGTAGAGACTTCACGATTCTTAATTTTTTTTTTACGACCCATGGCAGAAGCACTTCCCTCCTTAAAGACACAACAGATTTTCTTAATCACATTGATAATTTAAACTCACAAACACTCATCACTGCCATCAAGAACAACCTTTGTCACTGCAGATGTGCAATCCCTTTACACTAACATTCCCCATAGTGAAGGCCTAGAGGCATGCAGAGAAGCACTACAAACATGACAACAAGACCCCGACCTACCCATCAATCAACTCGTACGACTTTTGGAATTAGTATTAAAGCTCGACAACTTCCAATTTAATAAAAATACCTCCAAATAGATGGCACGACAATGGGAACACCCATATCCCCTTCATACACTAATATCTTCATGGGTAAAGTAGAAAAACACAAAATCTCATCCACAATCAGTCAAATAGACTATAGTCAAGCACTACGTGCATGGGAGGATTTGTTTGAGTGAATCATTCAACCGTACACCACCTCACTCAATTATACGACCACTCCCTCCAACGCGGTTACGCAAAAAGTGTTGTCACAGAACAGATCGAAAGGCCCAAACTCATCCCATGAACAGAACTCCTCCAATACAAAGACAGTAATGACACACATGACATCTTCTTCCCCATCACTTACACACCCACCACCATTCCAA
Organism: Eucidaris tribuloides; assembly: GCA_001188425.1. NCBI lineage: Eukaryota > Metazoa > Echinodermata > Echinoidea > Cidaroida > Cidaridae > Eucidaris > Eucidaris tribuloides. Next base: position 21,140 of record JZLH01S0147035.1, on the reverse strand, counting down.
TTACTTCAATAATCAGAACATGCACGCACCATATTCCCAAAGGCAAACACTGTAGCCTAGCATCGACTCTGTCCGCTACAAAATTTCCTTGTAAGAGCTAAACACCCCTCTACACCTGAAAACTACCCATGCCCACCCAATGGCTTCTTCAAATGCAATGCCAGGAGATGCAGTCTTCATGAACATATCACTAAAACAATGACCTTCACAAGCACATTAACCAGAAAATAAATATAACATCCCCCTCATATGAACTGCAAATCAACCTTTATCACTTATCTCCTAATGTGTTTCCTATGCAACATGCAAGGCATAGGAAAAACACAATCTTCCTTATCCGAAATAAGAAATTGTATATGTTTGTCGCTTTGAAAGGTCCGTACTACATGGGGTTGCTATTTTTTACTCACTCTTTATCGGTGGGTTTAATATCTTTCTTTGCGGTCTCTCCTTTCTGTGCCAGGTGTGCCTGGAAACTGTTGTACAGGCTGAGTGAGAGAAAGGACATGTCTGACTTGGACTTCTTGCCTGGTGTTGATGAGGCTGTTGTGCTGGGCTGCAGAGCAAGTAAAAATGAAAATAAACAAATACTCATATAAAGATTTCCTCATTCAAATTATGGTTCACCTGTTTGTTGGTTGGTTTGGGGGGGAGGGGAGGAAATAAAGATAAAATCTATGAATCCTCATTGGTATGTACTGTTTTCTTTTAACATATTGACTTTTTGTGAAGAGTGAAAAATTAATTTCTTCATTTAATTTGCAGTTGATACAGTGAATTTATGTCAAATCAAATCAAGCCATATCAATAATTCAATCAATCTGATAAATATCACATCCAAATGATAATGAAACATTTAATTTCAGGGCATTTTTTTTTTATTCCACAGAAATCAAAGCCAAGGTCATCAATGAAATGTTAGTCTGCTATGCAGACTCTAAACTGGTAGATGTTATGGAGTTCCATCATGTGGCTCATGTTCATCTGGAGCCTATTACACATCTATGGAAAGTCTCCCACTTAGCTGAGTTGTACTCTCAACTTGTTGGGAGTAGAGATGAGTTATGGTGACTTCACTTGCAGAGGTGTGAATGACAACTCCTGTAGAGCTTGTGATGAACTAAGGACAACTCAGAGTAAGTCAGCCTAACTTGGCATAAGCCTGTGCAACTAGGGTTTAAATTGAGAAAGGTTAAAAATGTTTTGAATATGTTCAAAATGTTGACCACCTCTATTGAGCTCCTTTCAACTCACTTTTTTCTCATACACTTGTACTGTGCTCACTATACTCATAAACATATGTTATTCTGATTAGTGATTACACTTGTCTGAACTTATTATAAGTTGCTATTTGAAAGACGAGGAGGAAGAAGGAGGAGGAGGAGGAGGAAGGAGGAGAATGTGGAGGAAAAGAAAATTAGGTGCTTCATTGGTCTTTTACAGACATTATATTTACCCTCTTTTTGGGTGTAGATACTGCTTTCTTCACTGTCTCGCCATCGGCCTGTGTCTTTGGTGGTCTTCCTCTTTTCCTTGGCGAACCTTGTGAGGGAGGGCTTGATTTTGTCACTGATGTGTCATTTACAGGTGACTCAATGGAACTCTGAGATAAATTCAGCTGTAAATGAAAAGTGTACAACAGGAAGTGATGTGAATGCACACTTATCTCTACCTTGATAATTAATTTACATGGTCTTTTCACAGGTCACACTTAAAAAGCAGTTAAGTACATGAAATACATTTTGATACATTCAGGAATACTCAATTTTGCAAAGTGTACAATATATCTCATAGATAATAACAGACATAACAATTGTTCCTGCTTTTAACACCTTGAAACGGTTTGATTTTGCTGAAACACACATTAACAATCAACTTCGGAATGAGATATCTTGCCCATTGTCTATTGAACCAAGAACCCACACTAGTCATACAGTGTGATCGGACAGGATGCTGAAAGGGCAGAGCATTGAACATATAATCAATCAAGGATACTTTTTGATGGTAGATAATTTCATTAAGATGCCATTAAGTCTTGTCATACCATGATCTGCACAATGATTTACCATTCATTTATCCTTCAAAATTGATAGCAATTGCACAGTACAATATAGACACTCTACCCACTTCTCAATGGCAAAAAAAAGTTTCTTCCATTCAACCCCAAAGATTGGTAGTTATTAGTATTCATATCAATTGTCTTATTATGGTGACCATTGACCCTGGGACTCCCAACATCTAATGATGAATGCTGTTTGCAATAAAGCAATAATAAATACAGGCATTTCCCAATTTGTCTATATGTCACAGTATTTTTACAGTTCGTACGGACAGCATGACAGCGGGAATGAGGCTTTTTGGGTGGGGTAGAAAAAGGTTGGAAATGGCATGTCTCTGGGGATGGGTGGTGTGGTATAAATCACTTGGGGGTGGGGTGGGGTGAGTAATGGATGGAAAAAGTATATCTATGGGGATAGGGTATGTCACTTTAATTAAACTATTGTTAACATGTTAAGATGTTAACAAAAGCCCACAATGACATCATTCCCACATCTGACAAACATGTGCAAGTTTTTAACTCGTGTTTCAAATGTAGGTAAATACGCATTTAAAGGTAAATGACATGATTGGGGGTAGTCCTCAACTTGGGCTGAAACTATTCTCGAATCAAGTAAACTATGCAAGAATTCTCCTGTGAAAATCTTGTAGTCAAACGTTCACTCATTCTAAAATAATTAATGTCAATATCTCTCGTGGCAAGCAAACCTGCTGCGTGGCTCTCTATTTTTATCATGCCCCTATAGAATTAATGTTCATGCTTGATTCTCCTTAAAGACACTATATAACACTGTGGAAGACCCGTTTAAAAAATTGTCGAACTTTGCTATCTGACATATCTGACAGTGTTTGAATGGACAAATAAACACCCTAGAACACAAACGTTTGGACAGTTATGCTGTCACTAGTACAATATGTGCAGATACAAATTGGCACTTAATTTTATATCAGGTGATAGGAAATTCTGCAACACAGCAGTCTATGGAGAAAAGCTGGAATGGTCTCTCAATGATTTTCACTTTTTTAAAGCACTTAGTGATTGTTTTACACTGCAATTTTTCCAGGGCTTCATTTTTAGACTGTATCAAAGACACTAGTAGCATGGGGAATCATGTAGCTCAGATTTTTTAAACTGGAAACATTGTTATACAGTGCCTTTAAGTAAACAAATTAGAGACAAATCCTTCCAGCAGGAGATCCACTTCAGCTGGTGTATAGTTGGTATATATTTCAACTCATTTGGTTCTTGAGGCATTTTAAGGTGTTCCCAATCATGTCACTAACCTTTAATATGATCAAAAGCATTTAAACACGTATTATACTGTATGTGAACCACATTACAAAATAGTACATCAAATCATTCACCTCCAATGCCCCCCCTCCAATTATGTCAAAACATCATGACAAACAAGGCAAAGGGTCACAAGACAGCCCAATAGGAGCCAGAAGAAACCTAATTTCAATTAATCACCAGTTTCCCATATAATTTCCAATTTACACTGGTAATTGATAAAATGCAGACTCATACTTTAAATTCTTCTATTACATGTAGCGTACATAAACTCAATCAGCTCTTCACTATTTACAACATTTTCTCCACAGGAATACCAACAACACAGCTTCATTTAAAAGTCATGTTCTTGATTTGCATGCCATATATCTGTTTTTACTCAGGTTGATCTAGCTAAAGAAAGAAATGCAAAAATAGTGTTAAAAATTTGGCATTCTTACATTGTCTGGTTTTTGAAATGTAAAAGATAAATCATATGAAAATAGGTAATTTGTTATGGGTATTTAGTAATGGTAGTCTAGATTACAGATCTATCGTGAGGTGTAGCATTCACTCACTGATTTAGAATTTGATACTAGAGTCCAACCATAGAAAACAATGCTTGACAATCATTCAATTGCACTGGCAAGAGCTTCTGACCTTGTAATCTTTGATCAACAGGCATTCAGTTTTTATGAATCAAGTCTGGCAGTCAGACAACTTAAATGACTGTATAAGCTTCAAATTCAAGCAGTGTCATTATAACAGATCTACATGTATACTTTTATTGGCCCTAATTACTACAAAACTGGACTTTACAATCCCAAGGCTTTTTTGAGAGGTGAAGATTTATGTCAATCTTCATATTTTGAATGATTTTAGATTATTTACTCAATAAGCTCATTTCAAGGTGTGCAAATCAAGAAAACAATCTTTAAATTCTGAACATTTGTTAACCTGTTGTCTATGGGAACCGGATATAATATGTATTAACTCTATGGGAATCACACAATCTCAGAGGCAATGGAATAACTCTGTTTTATGTACTGTAGCAACCATAGCCTTTCATTTTTCAGTCATTTATCTCTTGAGTCAACTACCCTGCAACACCGTAGCATGCTCCTCTTTGGACCTGTTTAAATCTCAATTGACATGTAAAGGCCACCGCACACTGCACGACTTTTGTCGTACGACTGCACTGACTTGGATCCAAAATAAAAACAAAG
>JZLH01S0147024.1:52614-73240 GCA_001188425.1 Eucidaris tribuloides | reverse complement strand
GTAACTCCGGCTTACTGCAGATTGGGAAAAAGAGGGGACAGACTCAAGAGGAGCAGTGAGTGCTGCCTGCGCCGTAGTGACTGCAAATATATTACATTTATGATTCTTCGAGCAATCATTTTTTTGAGTTTTGAATGTGAATTTCAAACAACAAACTAAAGTAAAAAACGACTTGACATAGACTACTCGATAACGCCGATACTACCCGCCCAATCGATGAATCGGGCTAGTCGATATTTTTTCTGTGCAACCGTCCTTTGATCGATAAACAGTATTGCGCGTTTGGTAGAGTGCCGGCAGATAAACGTGACGGTTGCCGGACGCTTTAAAGTTCACTGTCGTCAAGTTTTACTGTCGCCTAGGGGCCGGTTAAATAAAACAATAACATTATATATCGAAAAAAGGGTGGCACCATAATTATATTTAGCTGCCCATCAGCGGTCTTAAACAGAAATTCCGGTGTAGTTGTTTCCGTCGATCGGAAATAAATTATGGAATACAGACTCTATTCGGATTCATATATGAATACTAAAACAAATTTCGGGTGCTTGCTTTTACAGTATGAGAATGAACTTGTCAGTTGGTAAGTATTCGGCTTCCATAATGCAAAAAAAAATGTACATAACAAAGTCATGTGGGCCCTATGGATGCGTTTATATATTTGTGGGTACAACGGTTTAGTGTTCCACTCCGCTGCGCCTTTTTTAATGAACGTTGTAATATTTAAATAACGTCTGCAGTGATTTGTCTAATAGGGACGTTGTGTTGATTGGCAAAAAATGTCAACAGGGTATTTTTTATCAAAAGACCCGGATCTCGTTTTGTGCTATTCTTGCGTAAGTGAGCGGCGGGAAATGGTATTGTCATTTTATTAGGCCGCGTGCTAGCACTGTACTGAAATAAACTTGTGCAAATTACTTCACTTATTGAAAGCGGTAATTGAAAGAAAAAGTCCGCAACAAAAGGAAGGGCGTGCGTCATGTATATTGCATGAAGAAGAAGAGATTCTGCAAAATAATGATGTTGTATCACCACCAAAAACCGTTCAGTCTACCACCCCACCACCCGGCGGCGTTTTGCCGGCGCGGCATGCAGCGCTCAGTGGGACATTACTCGCACCACAAATACTAAAGTTTGACCGACTTTCCTCCAAATAATAATCCATAGCCTCGGATTGTGGCATTTAGATACAGGAAGCATATTTTAGGCATAAAAAATGTTTTCATGCCAAAACTATGTTACATCATTATATCATCCCTCAATACAGCCTTCTGTCTTCATCCATTTTATGTTCAATTACCCGCGGCAATTGCCTTGCTGACCGTAAGCTCGACAGCCGAGTTGAGCCTGTGCAAGTGCACGGGAGTTTCTCAAGTGAGCCGACTGACAATCAATTGCGTTCGCACTTTCGGCGGAGTCTCGACCCTTGAAACGGTCGCTGTTTGCGACCGAAACGTCTCACACTTAGCAACTTTTTTGGATGAAGACTGTTTGAGAAAGACTGGCTGAAACTTTGCAACGTTTTTTGATCAGGAACGCGACACGGTGTGGCGTATTGTGTACACACAGATCGATCCTGAGCTCCGATAGTTTTGGTAAAAACACGCATATAACCGGCGTTTACGGAACTGAGATTGAACTCGCGGAACTGAGTTCCAAAATGTTATGATTATTATTATCAAAATTATGATCACTTCACAAGCTATGACATCTGTGTAGTGGTTATTTGTTGTGTATTCTAGCTGTACACAAATTTGATTTTCAGGGTGTTGGTACCCTTTAAGTGAATTTAAATTAATACATGGAAATAAAATGTATTCTAAAAATATGTACAAACGTGTACATGTACGTGTAGTTACCAGCACAGAGCAAAATTGCTTTTAGTTTGGGGTAAATTGTGAAAATGTTTTGAATAGCAGTCTTCATCATTCTTCAACCACACCAGGGTTTTCTGACATTCATCCTCAAATTGCATACATACACGTACATGTACGTCCTAGATAATTTGTACACATTATGATTACTTTCGAAGCAAATCGCTCATTTTAATAGCGAACAGTGTGTGTGTGTCCCGGTTTGTTTGTTTAGCACGATATGGTTGAGTGACCCGCTTCGCACTGCATAGAGTTTGTGTGCGGACAAGTGCACGAACACGTGACCTTAGTGACGTAATTCACGCAATTTTGTCAGCCTTTCGTGATTTGCACTAAAACTTTAAGAAAAAAATAATCACTGGATTTTTAGTTTAATTGAATAAAATGTATACCATTCGAAAGATAATGAAATAAGCTTTCAGAAGCCGTCTGCCTTTTTGTAAAGCGAACTATGAATCGCCCGCCAGATGCAAACAAAGAGTTAAATGTCAGCAAAATAATATCCACAATTTTTGACATTTCCCATAGACACATGGCCCAGACTAGACATCTTTGAAGAAAAAATGATCACTGGATTTTTATTTTAATTGAATGAAATGTATACCATTCAAAAGATGATGAAATAAACTTTCAAAATCCGCGTGCCCTTTTAGTAAATGCCCACGCAACACAAAGATATGAACAATTTCTTGCAAAAATGTACCCGATTTTACATGCGTTTCCCGTGTTATAGCGAGTGTGTGACTACACACACGACGCTAAGGAGCGGAAGTTTTCATTATGAACTTAGAAATACGTGTGAAGAGCATTTCACATGTACAATGTACATGATTTATTAATAGTAACCCAGGTAACAAAAAAATATGGACCCATCTGGGTTTTATCTGGGTAGGTCAGGGCCCATTATGCCCCACATTGGGACCCAACGTGGGCCATAATGGGCAATTCGAATAGTATCATCATCGAACACACACATGGGCCCCCCGCATGGTCCCATTTGTTCTGTTGTTTGGGCAGGCTGCACAGACTAAATATGCGGTCCCACATGCCGACCCTATGGGCTATGCAACTCATAAGCAAAACATTCCCATAATGCCTGCATTGGTGGCGCGACCTGGGATTTGAATTTGTGATGCAGATATAGTAGTAGCGAATTTTGTCTGTAGGTTGGGGCAACTAGTGTTCTTCTACACAAAATGAATTACGTAAATTATTTTTAATTTATTTAAGTCAACTCTCAATAATCAACTTATCAACTTAACTCATTAGGAGGGTCTTCCTTGGGGCAGTAAGTAGGTTACCCTTGGCCCCCCCCCCCCCTCCCCCCCCCTCCCCCCGGCCTCCCCCCCCTCCCCCCCCCCCCCCCCCCTCCTCCCCCCCCCCCCCCCCCGTAGTCACCACCACTGTATGTCCATACTGGTAGAAGTTTGATTAATACGGTAATGCATCGTCGTGAATACGATCGTCAATTTCTTAGTGTCTATTCATAATGCTAATGTAGTAATCATAGCCTAATTGCCCTATGCATCGGCAAGTGTCAAGTCTCGAGCAATATTTCAATACATTAAAAAAAATAGCATAGTTATCATGATCATTCTTAACATGCACCAAAGCAGACAAAAGACCCCGTGTCAGTGATTTAATTTGTTATTTACATATGGCTGGTTACTATGTCTCTCTATGCATACAAAAAGGACAATTACTAATGTCATGTATATGAAACTTTTGTTACCCTTTAAAATCTCTGATATATATACTGGTGCAAACATTGCGGAAGTTAGGGTAGGGATTAGGATTTGGAAGTTTGAAATAGGTTGGTGTAGTGTTAGGCAGTGGATTAGATGAGGATCTTATAATATATATGGATACTTGATATGTTGTAACGCAGGTAATAATATTATTTTTTCTCTGGGACCCAGTGATTCCCCGCAATGAACCCATCTGGGACCAGATGAATCCCAGGATGAACCATTGGAACCAGCGATGGTTCATCTGGCGCTATATATGAGCCCTCTGTCCACCGCTCCTTTGAGCCCACACCATGTAACCCAATACCAAGACTGGGCCAGATGGGCCACGGTGTAAATGGAATATTGGGTACATATGCGGGATCTGGGCCCCATTGGGCCCATCTGGGCGCACACATATGGGTAGCCCATATGGTACCCACCTGTGTGTGCGAGTTTTGCCCACATGGTACCCAGATGTAGGTCCCATTTTCTGCTTACTGGGAATATATTATTTTGTAATTTACAAATTAATGACAAGTTTTCAGCTTACATATCCCAGAGGATATTGGAAGGCAAATTTTTCTTAGGATTGATTACTGTTATCAATTTCATCATATATGTAGATTCACTAAATGTTGTCTTCTTCTTCACTTTGTACAGAGCTAGTGGCTTGAAGCTGAGAGATGACTTACGCAAGGTCTACCACTGGTATCAAATCAATAAAGAAGTGCTCCACTGTGAACCTGTAAGTGTAATATCTTGGGAGAAGATTCTATGGTGTATAATTACGGTTCAAATATGAAATTCTCTGATTGAAGTTTTATAATGCTATGCTTAAATTATCACTTTGTTACTTTGTAAAAATCTGATGTTGTATTTTGTTCAATACTGAACTTTGATGGCATCGAAAAATTTATCTTTTTTTTTTTTTGTCATCACCCCTTGGAAACAATAACTGTTAAATTTGTGTTTTATTTTGTTGGAAACAATGACTGGAAACAATGATTGTTAAATATTTGTTTTATTTTGTTTTTCTCAGATAAACATAATTCAGTGACATAGAATATTATGCAATTACTAAATACAACTCAAAATTCATTTCAACAGATAACACAAATATGCCAGCAAGACAAAGTATTGATTATTTATGAAATAGAAAAACGCAGAGACCACTGTCCTGAGTATCAAGCTTGATTGTAATGAGGTCTCCCCCCCCCCAAAAAAAAGAAAATGAAGAGAAAAAGAAGAAATTTGTGTGAATACATTTATTTTTCTTTCTTAAAATTTCCTCTTCTGTTTTGGCATTTAACAAGTAGTTTGGTAAACTAATAGGACATGTGCTTCAATTTCACGAGGCCTGCAAAAAAGACAAAATGAAAGAAAAAGAAAGAAAGTTAGGTGTGAATACATTCATTTTTCTCCTTAAAATTTGCTCTTGTTCTGTTTTGATGTTTCATGAAGTAATTTGATAAACTAACAGGACATGTGCTTCAATTTCACGAGGCTCTCACCATCCAATTAATATGTACCTGTAGTCATTAAAATCTGTTGTCAATAGAGTGTGCATTCTTCAAGGACGAATATCGGGTAAAATATTGATTGGCTATGTCCGTAATAAAATCACGAAGACTAGAATCTCTAGTAGACATAATTAATGTGTGATATAGGATCTCGGCAATCAATTAGTGTCGAACTAGCCAGAGATTTGCACCTGCCTCGCTATTGTGAGTAGATATTTGCAGATAAGCGATGCAATTATGAATTCTAGGTGTATACATATATGCACTTGATTTGACAAACAGAAATGTGTGGGTGTGTGCATGAAAAGATAAGCCAATAAGGCAAAACTTTGGCAGTGCAAGAGTGGCGACACGCATTATTTGATTTAAGTCGTTTAACATTTTAGAGAGCCTTAACAAAATATGGAAATGGCTTGTAGACTTTGAACTTCTTCCGGCCAAAAATTGGATCATACATGTAGCCAAACTGTTGACTTCCACTTCCAGTATTTGGACCAATCTGTTAAGGGTTTGTGAGAGTCTAAGATTGTTTAATACACACAGGCGCCAAAACTTGATTGCAAATTATGCAAAATTTTACAAAGTAACACTAATCACTCTACTTACAGTATGTGAAAACAAACAAACAAGAGCCACCATTGCCAGTCAAATCGTGAAATAAAATCAAAATTATGTTTCAGACATGTTTTCTAATCACGTTCTCCCAAATCACGTTTCTTGGTCAAATTACATGTAGAAAACTGCATCTTAATACAGTAATATGTTTTTCCCTTGAATATCTAGCAGAGTTTTTTTTCTTGGGGGAGGTGAACATTTTATGCAGTGAGGGGCAAGGTGCCCAGTTGGAATCAACCGTACAGTACAGTTTAATTGGGGTACTAGTACATGTTTTGATGCATAGTTCAAATTTATAGGCCTACATAATATCCAAGATGTACATTTATTGTCACAGTTACATTTAATATAACAAACATTTTGCTTTGAGATCCATTTTTTTGAAACCATCTTTCTTTCTTACACTTTAAATGTAATGAGCATTTACTATATGCATAATTGATTTAGTGGCACTAAATAGAAGGTAAACATAGTTTAACATACTTTTATGTAATCATAACACTTGTAAAAGAGTATATATGTCCCATCATTTATTCATCATATTTGATTATTTTCATGAGGTTGGTTTTATCCTAATCTGTAACAAGGAGAAAAATGCATTTAATGTAGTTAAAAGTTTTTTTTAAAATGTTTCATAATTTCATATTTTTGAGCAGCACTTCAAGGGTGCAGGCAAACAACTCTACAAGCGACCAGAGCTGAAATTTTCAGCGGATGCCATCAAGTTCTACTCAGATCCACCCGGCAAGAGGAAGAATAAGCAGGTCGGGTTTCAAACGGCCTCCCTGCAGAACAGTCCCAGGGGTCAAAGGTCAGATGACACAGATGAATTGATGATAGACACGACCAGACCCACAACAGCACCTCCTGGTTTACATAGACCAAAGGTGAGCTCAGAAATTTCATCTCCTTTGAACTAGATCCAATTTTTGTTACTCTCACATATTTGCTCTGCCTATGTGTGGTATTCTGGTGCAGGGGATTTGAAAGGTTGCATCATCAAAATTAACTGAAATATTCTGGAAAATTAAAATATATTATTAAACCATATTTTCTGTGGATTACCAATTCATGATCTCTTTGATTTTCACTATAATTTAGCTTGGTCAATATCCACTTGTGTGTTTTTGTGTAGTATGTCTTCTTGAATGTAAAATTATTATTATTTTTTTGTTTATTAAAGTCTTTAACTTGCCTGTATATTGAATATGAATTTTATTTATTCATAATAATTGATCCGATGGACACAGGTAGGCATAAATATGTTGGAGGGTCATTTGGTGTGTGTAAAATTTCACTTCAATACTGTATTAATCCAATTTGAATTCAGATAAAAGTGCAAATCATTGAGTGCATGATAGTCATTAATTAATTACTAGAATAAATGTGTATTGTAATGATGTACGTATGTTACTTGTTTGCATTGGCAACAAACTCATGTTCATACATGTATGTATAAGTAGTAGAAGTAGTACTAGTAGTAGTAGTAGTAGTAGTTGTTTAGTAATTGTAGCAGCACTAGTAGAAGTAGTATTAGTAGAAAAAAAGTTGTACATGTACTTGGTAGTAGTATTACTTTGTATTATTTATGATTATCATTACTATTGTTTTTTTTCTAGATTCGTAACTCACTACGATCTCCCAGGTCCGGTAACAACAGTACCGACGATGCCAGCTTCGCTGTCGACTACATCAATGCATACCTCAACAACAAACTGTCCCCCGTGGGCCCGGAAAGGCCCTCAACCGTTATGGGTGTCATCCGCGAAGCACAGATATCCGTTCAGAAGAGAAATGGTGATGACGATGATGATTTGGAGGATGAGTCCGCGAGATCACTTGTGCTGTCACTCAGCAGTGAGTCAAACGTTTCCATTCGAGACGATGCTGCTGGTGGGATGAGTGAGAAAGTGGAAGATGCGGATGAGGATGCAGAAAAGCTTCAACAGGAGGGAGATGGTAAAGATGGTGATGAAGGTGAATCTGACCATGACGGCGATGATGATGAAGATGATGGTGGTAGTGCCTCAGAGGATCAGAAAGAAGCAACAAAAATGAAAAGTAAGATTTTTATGGAGTCACTGAGGTTGAGCGAGACTAAAGGACCCTTAGCATTATCTGTTCGTGTGCATAACACTTGCCTGTTTGTATCCTGTTTTCAATAATAGATGCCTTACGGGGACCTCAACCTTAATTTGGGGTCAAAGGTCATGTATGTAGGTCAAGGGTCAAGTAGGTCAAATGTGTAAATATACCGCTTGCTTGTTTTTACCAGGGTTGGTGCCTGTGCAACCATTAGCCTGTATATTTGGATGGTAGATGCCAAACAGGGACCTCAATATTATGTGGGGTCAAGGGTCATGTATGCATGTCACAGGTCAAATGCGGTTTATTGTTAACGTAAAAGGGCACATTATGACTATTGTATTTTTAAGTAAATATGTAAATTCAAACATGACATTTTGCCATTGGGGTGTAATAATTAGAAGAATGTCAAAACAGAATTGTCAAATGTGAGATGTGTTGATTCAGTGTAGGGCTAGATCACATGCACAAGTGTACCTCGGGAGCAGAGTGCCCCCCTGACGAGGAAGGAAGGCACATTTTTTTTGCTTGTCAGCTGATCTGTACCCAAAGGAACCCCCCCCCCCCGCCAGAAAATATGACCCAGAAATTTGAGCCCCCCCCCCAAAAAAAAACTTTAGAGTCACTACCCCCCCCCCCTTGCCTCCCCTGATGACGTGAGCCAGGTACGCAATCATTTTACATAACATTTGAACTTATCCACTTATGTATTGCAGTGTGTCTCTTCATTTTATGGTAACTTTTCTAAAAAGTAAATTTTCTTTCCTTTTATAATAAATGCCTTATTTTGTGACAATTTCAGGGAAACCCCCTATCTCCAGTCTGGTGAATCCTGTTGCCCAGGTCACATTTGAGGAGGAGTCTTATCATGGCGGTCACCCCCCACAGATGAAGGAGAGCACATTGCTGAAGATTCAAGTTGACATGCCCAGGGGAACAGGTTTGTGGGGGTTTTTTTTGGTGTGGTTTTATGTTCTAAATCATCATGTCTTTGTATATTGAATACCGGTGACCATTTGTATCAAAGTGTTTGAAGTGATTTAAGTATAACAACTGTTATCTGCTCATCTGCAAGAAAGATATAGTCAAGCGCATGCATAACATATTTTCGAGTAGTGACTTCGAACATCGTTCAAAGAGAATTGACTTGTAAATTCCTCTCTTATACCTCCTTGGACTAACTGGGTAGTAGAACAAATGGTTTTAGAAGAAGTGGTGGGTACATTTGGTATAATTGTGAACTAATTTTACTCATCGTTATTACTTTCCCCAAAACAAACAAACACAGCCAAACAAGAGAAGCAGCTGACCGTGGCTGAAGTCAAGGCGGCCAGTCTGCAGAAGTGGAACGAGTACCAGGAGAACCAGGCGCGGAGCTTGGTGACGGGGGACAGCACTCCCTTCCTGGACGAGGGCGGAGACAGGGTGGTTACCACGGAGATGCCGGAGAGATTCACCCACGAGGTCATCGCCAACTTTGCCCAGGAGTCGTTCGTTTCGGAAGTCGGTAAGGGAGTGCAATAATTTCAGTAATTTCAGGCCTTGATTTAACCCTTTAGCACCTGAACCGCCCAAAACCGCCCCTCTTATTACTCCCTAGACTGCCCGAAACCGCCCTTCCGTAAAATGTGCTTTAGTATCCATTGTACACCCGTAGTTCACTGAAACGCCCGAAGCCGTCCGTCTTATCACTCCCTAAACCGCCCGAAACCGACCGTTCGTATAATGCGCTTTTGTATACATTGTACGCCCGTCTTTTGAGCACCGTTGAGGGCATATTGCTGTACCTTCCAGGGAACCATAAGCCATTTTCTACTGAGTCTTCAGTGGCTAAAGGGTATGAAGACAGAAAGACCATTACCATAGATGCCTTCTTATTGCCTTGGTACCCTTGAAAAAAAATCATGTAGTTACAGCCAAAGAAAGGTGCCCTTCTTTCATTGGTTGTGATACCTTTGTAGTACAAAGAACATGTGCCTTTTGCAATTACCGTAGTACCGCTATTTCCTCGTGTGCCCTTTAATAATTTTCGATTTGACTAGTGAAACTCAAACTCATTGCACCACCTGTGTGCGTAATGAGTACTGAATACGTACATAGCCAATTTGTGTGTATATTTTAAGGTGCTACGTATGTTATACTGTAGTTTAAAATGGATACTTGAGAGGATGAGAAATCCAATTGGAGGAAAATTGGCACAAGCTCTTTTGTGGCAGCTGGGCTAGGAATACTCCCCAGGAACTGGCGCCAGTATGGGGGGGGGGGGCACTCGACCCCCCAAATGAAATTTGATAATGGTAAAAAGAGGCTTATATTGATAAATTTGTGCGTGTATGTTCATTTCCGACCACCCCACCCCCCCCCAATGATTTGGCTCATTCGTTTCTGACCTTCCAAATGATTTGGCTCAGTATGCCACTGTGCACACCTGTCTAGGCATGATACGGTTGGATGACCATGGAGGGGTAAAGTCGTGAGAGAGTGCTTAAACATGCTGATCCAAGACTATAAACCCCCAACTTTATCTTATACTGCACTTTTCTCTATCATTTGTTGTCTCTAGTGCCCTTTGTGCATTGCCTTCATGCCCTTGTTCTTGGGCTAATTAAAAGACATGCTTGAGTTTTCAAATATCATCAAGCTTTGTACAGCGCATATATATCATTGCAAGAAAATTTACGCCTCCCATTTTATTTTTTCCTGATAGGCTTACAGATGCCTGCAAACAGTCTGGCATCGCAGTCGCTGGAAAATTTCTTCAAGATGACGACAGATCACGAACCGAAGGTGAACCAGAATCCTATTGCACCGAAGTCTGCAATTAGTGGAAGAAGGTCACAACAGGAGGGTGGCGAAACAAAAAGAGTCACTATTGTGGAAGACGCGACGCCTGATAGGTAGGTCATTATGAATCAAGTGATGATTTGATTTGATTTATTAATTGTATGGTTCATAACCACATCATATACATGTACAATGTGAAAGTAACATTACACATGATAATTTTCAGAAATTATACAACTTAAAGCCCAAGTTTAGTTTTGGGGATTTTTTTTCTTATTTGAAAGCTTTATGCCCAAAGGTCATATCACACCAATAACAGATTCTGAATGTCTTTCGTTTTTTTTAATTAATTAATGAAAGATTTTCAGGGTACGCCCCCCCCCCCCCCGACGTCTTATCAGTTACCTCTAAAGGAAAGACAAAGATGCCCTATTCATAGACAAGCAATATACATAAATACAAAAGACGACTATGTGAATATAAACTATATATAGTTTATATATGCATACAGGCAGATAATGCATGCATTCGTATAACAGAATCTTTAGTGCACACAATATACACTACATTTGCGCATTTAAACATAAGTATTGATGATGCACACTTATTGACAGTTCAAGGTGAAAAGTTACTTTCAAAGCAAATCAGTTGTTAGATGATTAACAGGTATTTAGATTACACAAACATAACAGATTATCTTGAGTATTGAATGATTGAGATTATCATTATTTTCAGTGTAATTATCATTATTTTAATTTTCTACCAGGGGGACTAGTGCCAGAGGTGAAGCGTCCTCGTCTGTTCCAACAGAGACGGTGGTAGATCTGGCTGGTCCAGTCAGTGATCAGATGATGATTGAAAAGCAACAGGTCAGTTTTAAGATGATCCCGTTCTAGAAAATTTTGGTTCTTTAACCCTATGAAGACTAATTATGAGATATCTCGGTCTGGGGTGTATGGAAAATGCGTATTATAGTGAGTCAAATAGTCTCCAACGGGTTAAACAACATTTTCCAATGTGCTGTCCAAACAAATGAGGAATAAAGATTTGTTTTGTGGTGATATCAGAGTGCTAGCAGGAGTAAATAATAATCATTAGATATCTGGAGTATTCATTTCTTCATGAATTAGAGGGAAAATTTAAATCACTTTTGCCTCTATTACAGTTAAGAAGGAGACACACACTAGCTAGTGTGGCAAAAAAGAAAATGCCAAGGATCAAAGATTAAAATTAAATTAGTAGTAGCTATGTTGTTTTTACGTTGTTCTTTATACCAAGCGTAAGTGTTCAGAATCATATACATTTTTTTTTTACAGATTTCGTGCACATATGTATCATCCTACCAGGTGAATTGTGAAATAGAAACTGAAAAAAAAATCTTTATTTCTTTTATTGCAGTCTGGTCCTGAAGTACCCCTTGGGTTCCGAAGACCCTCGTCCAAGGTGACCCCCAAACGACCCAACACGGCTCCAGCTACCCACACCCACACCCACACCATGCCCATGGTATCTGGGTCAGGGTATGGTGGTATATCACCGCCTCCTAACAGCAGCCGGGTCTCATCCTCGGGGTAAGCAAGAAAATAGTTAAAGAAAGTTTCCATAAACATCAGATAATTTGGGCAAAGTTTGAGCAGATTTGGTTGAGTCATTCAAGAGATATGACTTTTCCAAAAATTGAAAAGATATGTATCCTGTCATCTGTTGATGGCAATTCTGCTTATGTTTGTGATGTCATACCAGAAGAACTCTCCGATGACTTTGTACATGAATTGCACAAATTTCAATTATTTGTAAAAACTGAAAATACTTCTATTTTTTCAGTATGTGAGGGATAAGATGAATCTGCATGCCTATTACAAAGTGCTTGTTAAATTGCTTTGATGCCAAACCCCCCCCCCCAAAAAAAAATAAAAATAAAATAAAATAAAATAAAAAATAAAAATAAATAAATAAATAAATAAATAAAAAAATAGAATAAAAAAATAAATAAATAAATATAAATAAAAAATAAATAAATAAAAATAAATAAATAAAAATGAATATAAATTTATGAAAAGTTGTATTTGCCACCAAAGCAGAGTTGTTCTGGTATGACATAACAGACTTGAGCAGAATTCGACATACAGACTTATTCATATTTTTGAAAATTCATATCTCTTGAATGGCTTCACTAAATTCACATTTTATGTTGAGGAAACGTCTTTAATTTTAATGGAATACATTTGATGGTCTTGCATGGTAAAGATTGAGGTCTTCTATGGAATTGCAAATTATCTTTGCCACACAGGAATCATGCTTTTTCCGTGGTATGTAGTAAGTTTGGCTCAACCCAAGTGTAAGTAGAATGTATAGGACAATTCTGTGGTTGCTGACATTAAAAGGTAGAATATTAATTGTAGCCCATTTTGTTTGTATTGGAACATTCTTAAGCTTGCTTACTTCAAGTTTACCTTTTCTGTTTTTATTTTCCTTTCTTTTCCTTTTGTAGTGGTTCAACACCAGAATACACACCCAGAAACAAGAGGGGTGAACCCATCTTTGTCTTACCAGATGAATCAGACTACAACGTCCACTTCAGGAGAAGGGATCAACCTCCTGCAGCCAATATACCATTCTCAATCAGCCGACAGCAAACTCCAGTCATTCCAGAAACCAACAGATACAAGTATGTTTTTGAGATTTTGTCAGAGTATAAACATTACCTATTATGACAATAGTTTGCATGACATTTCATGCATATTTGTTGGCATTTGTTGATGATCACATCTTGTGATGAATTTAATGATGACCTGCTAAAAACCATGCCTTTAGCAGCAAGTTTGTGAATTCTTTGTGGGGGCTCAGCAAAAAAAATTTGCTTACTTGTCATTTTGAGTGAGAATGATGTGACACATTCAGCCCCCCCCCCTCCTGCAAACAACAACAACAAATAGTCCCTCTCACTGACTGCAGAATAATTACCAAAATCACATACTGTTCAAAATGTAAGAGCACACATATGGAATGCCTACTGAATTTGCAGCTTTAATAGAATCTACAGAATCAATTGTGCTTTTCTTTATGCACTGTAGGGTCGTCGTCAAATAGAAATTTCTCTTTCGACATGTCACATCAAATATTTAGCTGACAGACACAGCTGTCGACAAAACAATGGTCAGATAAATTGGGACATTGAATTCATAAGACAGTCTTACACCGCCGTACCTATACATGTTAAAATACACCTGTATTGTGGCTTCATACTGCAGGGGATAATTAGCCTGCCAGGGGGCCCTAATGATGACTGACATCACTATTGCTTGTGAAATTTTGAACTTTGGACTTTCAGTTGCCTGGCTCACTGCATGGCTTGACCACATCGTCAATTTCCGGGGAACCAAGATTCTTATGGTGTAGATTACACTTAGAACAATGGTTCTTAGTTTCTATAACCTTCTGCAAGCGTGAGAAAGAAAAAAATGCTTGCTTTGAGATGTGACTGCTAGCTCAGATGACATTGTTAGGTCCTGATTTATTACTTTGATACCCTGTGTGTTGTTGTCGGTAAGATAAAATCTCTGTTGACATATCGTCTTTCAGTCAAAATACTGTTATCTCGACAAGCTTTTCGACAGAAGGCCTGTCGACAACGCCACTAATGCACTGTAATGTGAGAATTGTATTTGATCCTGGTAACTATACTGTGGTTAATGAGAGGAACATTTTTATTCATTTATTCATCATCTAGTTATTTATAGATTTAAAAGTCTACTTTTTTCGTGGGGGGATGTGTACGCAATGTATGTTTATACATTTTTTTCTTGCAAAAGACGTAGAGCAAACATTTTTGAAAATATGACACTCTTGGGTAAGATTCCTCTAAATGCCAATTTGCACCAATGAAACTACAGTGTGTCTCAAAAAAAATTGTGCAAGTAAAAACCACCCTCTTTGGCAATTAGAAAATACTCTTATGACATGATGCTTACGTCAACGTCACGAGCATAGTCTTAGCTTTCAAATACCGTTAGTTTTGTTCAATTTGCTTGTCTTAATCTCGAGATATGTTAATGTAAGTACGAAAGGGTGAAACCACAATTGTGCCACTTTTACTGCATTCCCTTGTAAAAGTGACACAATTGTGATTCCACCCTTGTGTTGTTTACAAGATATCTCAAGATTAAAACAAGCAAATTGAACAAAATAAATGGCATGTGAAAGCTTAGACTTTGTCCTTGATGTTGATGTAAGCATCATGTCACAAAATATTTTCTAGTTGCTGGAGAGGGCGGTTTTACTTGCACAATTTTTTGAGACATAATGCAGCACGTCTCAAAAAATTGCTCAAGTGAAAAGCTCCCTCTTTGACAGTTAGAAAATATTGCTGTGACACGTGTTTACGTCAACGTCAAGGGCAAAATCTTGGCTTTCAAATGCTGTTTGTTCTGTTCAATTTGCTTGTTTTGATCTCGAGATATGTTGTAAACAACAAAACGGTGGACTCTCAGTTATGTCACTTTTACGGGAAGAGTGCCTGGTGCTATCAGTACTGTAGTAAAAGTGGCATTGGTGATTTTACCTTTTCGTTGTTAATTGAACATATATCTCAGAATTAAAACAAGAAAACTGAACAGAACAAATGGCATTTGAAAGCTACGACTATGTCCTTGATGGTGATGTAAGCACACGTCACAAAAAATGTTCTTCTCATTACCAAAGAGGGCGCTTTTGACTTGCACAATTATTTTTGAGACACACTGTAGATGCGACAGTTATTTGCTAAATGTTGAAATGTTTCCACTCTAGAAAATTGTGATCTGTCAGCAAAATGCTTCGCAAAGAAGGGCAAATGCATTTTTTTGATGCACAGATGCATACATATTGCACTCAAAATCTTTGCATGAGTTTTGTTTGGTTTTGTTTTCCTTTTTTTTCCTTCAAATTTTTGCTTGTTTAGTATCTGTACCATCTTTGCATTGTGCTTCAAAATTGTACATAATTGGGTGTTTCATACATCAGAGAAAATTCTGTGTGTGATATCAAATGCATAGCTTACAGAGAAATTGTCACTTATTAATTCAATTCTCACAACTAAACAAAATTGATATATGTATGAGAAATATGCATGATAATCCTATATTTCAACTCTTGAAAAAACTGTTGTTTGTCTGCTATGGTTTGAGTATACGCTACCTTCTAATAATGACAAATCTAACTACTCCGATCCCTTTCTCTCTCTATTGTTTAATGTTTTCGTATGGGTAAAAGGTCAATATTCTTTTTAATTAAATGTATATCCTGTATACATTACAACAGTGAAGAGAATGCGCACTTACTATACATTATATGCTAATGCACACACATATGCAAATTATCCCCTACGTAAACAGGTGGCGAGATGATGGTTATGGTAATATGACATATCGAAAAATGTACAGGTAAAAAAGAAAGCACTTTTTTTGTTTTCACCTCACCGGCACATTAATGTTGATCATTCACCATTATATTTTATTGTTATTATTCTTTTTAACTGTGTCATATAACATTGTATGCTGATCACTTGATAAAATGAAATCAATTTTTTGATGCACGAGTGATATTTAAGAAAGTTTGATTAACGAGTCAGAAGTTATTATCACTATCCATTTACACATGTGTATGAAGTGGAGAGAGTGTATGTGTGTCTTATGATTTTGTCACAATTTTCACTGAACGTATTCTTGTGATGTGACCATAACCCAGATATAAAAAAGAAGTGTATCCTTAAAATGTATTCAGACTAGGTGATAAAATGCACTGAGTTTGTTATTTTCAGTAGCCATTAACATGATAGGGATGTAATTGTAATATAAATCCTTTGAAAAAAATTAAAAATATGGGTAGTTTTATGGAAAGTTGATAAAATACCCATGAATCCCATTCATTTTATCTGTCATAATTCAACTGCTTATTCATCATCTTATTTGTTGAACATATTTGCTAAATAATTTATTTTAACAACCTCAACTCTAACTGGCACTGATAAATATTCACAAAATATTATTGAACTAAAAAACATCTCATACACCACATCTCTGCGCATTCATTTTAAGTCAAGAAAATGCTGGTAACAACTTGGCTCCATAATATTAAAATCATTTTTACATTACGATATAAAAGTGCTCTTGTTCCATACAGGTTTGGTGGATTTAAATCAGGTGATCTGAATAAATTATTTTAAAAAAATCATAAATTTAAATTTAAATAATACATTCAAAAATGTAGACAAGGGATAAATAATGTGAAAAAATCAAGAAAAAAAAAATCAGGATTTGATTTTTTCTATTTTGTTTTTGAATTGAAAAATCCAGATTGTAGGTTTTATAAATGATAGATTGAACCGTATACAAGTCAACCATGTTTCACACATAAAGGCAATGTTTCTCTCGATTATTAAAAAAAATCAATTTATATCATAAAAAATGTAATTTACATCAATTATAATTTTTTTTTTTAATGTTAAAAAAATGCCACCCTTGGTTTCATACCATACATACTGTATATCACGCTTCCACATACATATAATGCAATCTTTTCATAATTATCATCATCATTTTATTCGGCCAAGAAATTAAAGATTGAGGTCACAGTGTTAAACAGAGAATACAGTGACTACTAGAATTCCAGGGACAAAAAAGGTTAACTAAATTATTGTTGCAAACTGCCTTCATTTAAGATGTCACATTGAAGATCTATGGAGTTGTGTTGTAGTAGTAATGGGAGAGTTAACTACTAATCCTACTCAAGCCTTGAAATAAGCAGCCGCAGACCAGGGGTAATTTTTTTGAAAAATTGCCCCTGGTTCAGGGGGTTTTAACATGAACCAGGGGCAATATGAAGTGCACTCGTCAATGATAAAACCTGCGATAATTGTAGCGCTGCGCTGTGCCTGATAATGCATACGTATGGACGTATTACATATACACAATAGCATTTGTGGGCCAGTGATTGAAGGAATTTGAAACTGTGCTCGTCGTAAGTTGAAAGTTACTTGATTTTCTTTTCAGATATTTTAAATTTTGATGCATATATGGCTTCACTGCTCACTCACGGCAGGGGCAATTACCTGGAAAATATTTGCGCTTAGCTGTCTAGATTTTGATGATTTTGTGGCTTTACAGGCGCAATTGATGGCTTTAGGAGCGCGAATTTGTGCCCCGCGCCCGCTTATTTCAAGGCTTGATCCTACTGGAGGAGGGTGCCTCACTTTTTTTTATTCATTTCTTGTATTTTTCAAAGTATTTCACTTTTTTTATGGTGATATAATCACTTCTGCACTCAACTAATGCTTGTGTTTATAATGTCGCATTTGTAATGAACATCTTTCAGATTGTTGCCAAAACATTCTATGTGAATTTTTAAGAATTGTTATAAAAAAGATATTGTGTATTTTCAAAAGTATGTCGTAATTTAATGAATTTGAATAAAAATAATATTCAGATATTATTTTGTTTTATATATATGTTTATCACCGGGATGACTGAAAAAAAAAACAAGCTTAGTACATAATGGTAAATATCAGCTCAGAGCTATGGTATTTCCTATATTGTTATCAGTTCATAACTGTATTCATTTAAACTTTGAATGAGTAGACAGGTTCAGACCTTGCAATGTCATGTTCAGTTATTTGCATACTGGCATTTATATTATGATCACTCATAGGTTTTATGGAAAACATAAACAATTACAGAAAATACATTACAAAACATGGCATTTCACAACTTGTTTTTTGATAGTATAAAGAATTAAATACCACTGAAAATGAGATTTAAAATCTAAAATAAAACATGATTTGTGTTTACTAACCAGAGATAAGAACAAAAACTTGTTTCTTGAATCATTATAAAAGTGTAGGTAAATTCTGTAAATATGCCTAATATGCTGCAATGCTGATGTAGTATACTTGTGGCAGTTTTTCACGTAGATTTCTGTTTCATGGAAGAACATGGAAATTGAATTTAACAATGCTGGAGGACACAGAATTTGACTGTTCAGATTTCAGAACACAGCAAACCTATGACCTAACATTCTATGCTAATGCGTGCTTTACAAAATTTGTTTTTTCAGGGTTCAAAGTGCTCCTGCTCAGCGTACATCCCTGAGGACAGCAGGTTCCACAAGAGGTGGCAACAGACCAAGGACCGCATCCGATGCGGCTGCCAAGAATAGATGGCATTCCTGCAGGGTGAGTTTGAATCATGTCTTAGTTTCCTTATGAGGACAACTCACCAGGAGGTCAACTCCCCCAGGGACGACTCCCACCTGACAAAACTCCCCCGGTGAATATCTCCCCAAGAGGCCGGCTTTCTTGGAGGACAACTCCCCTGGAAGACGGCTGCCCCGGAGAACGGTTCCCCCAGGGGACGGCTCCCCTTGCAGGACTCCAGTGGAGGACAGTGGGAGTGTTTCTCTGTGGAAGCTGTCCTCTGGGCGAGTTTTACTCTAGAGAGTTATCCTCTGGGGGAAGTGGTCCTCAGGGGGGAGACGTCCTCCGGGAGAGTTGCCCTTTGGGAGAGTTTTCAGGTAGGAGTCGTCCCCAGGGGAGTTGTTCTCCAAGGAAGTAGTTCTAGTACTCTTAGCTTCCAATCCCAACAACAGACACATTCACACATAATACAAATACAGTTAAACCTGTTATAGCAGCCACCTGCCTATAGTGGCCACTAGAACACCCCCCCCCCACCCAAATCTCCCAAGAAAATTACTGTCATTAGACCTTGTCTATAGTGGCTGTCTGGAGTTTTCATCAAGTAAGCACGTCATGTCCATACCATGGACACGAGGCTAGAAAAGAAATAAGCAAAGCGAGAAATAGGTCAATATAATGATCCTGGAATTTTTAACTTTCATCAGGGAATTTTATTTACATGAAATGCTGGGAACTGTGGTAAAGTAGTTTCTTTATTGTAAATACGGAAATTGAAATTAAAGGTTAGTGACATGATTGGGAATACTTGAAAATGCCTCAAGAACCAAATGAGTTGAAATATATACCAACTATACATTAGCAGGAGTGGATCTCCCACCTGGGAGGATTTGTTTGTAATTTGTTTACTTAAGGAGAATCAAGCATAAACATAGGAGTATCTTAATTTTATCCGGGGACGATAAAAATAAGCCCCATAGAGAGCCACACAGCAGGTTTCCGTACTACGAGTGATATTGACATTGTTTATTTTAGAATGAATCAACGTTTGACTACAAGATTTTCACAGGAGAATCCTTGCATAGTTTACTTGATTCTAGAGAAGTTTCAGCCCAAATTGAGGACTACCCCCAATCATGTCATTTACCTTTAAGTGTTTAACTTAATAATCACTAGCTACATTTTTGACTGAGTGGATATTGATTTTTCTTGTTAGTGATGGATGATTCTCATTCTCATGATTCACATTCTTTGGTGGGAAGATTTCAGAGTGTGGCATTTTCTTTTTTTGTTCGTATAGTCTTACCATGATTTTGTACAATTTTTTTTTTTTACTAGGCTTGTGAAGCCAGTATCCGGATCCCCCAAGCGGCCAGTCACAGGATAACCACAATGCATCCAGCCACTGTGGCCTCCATGGTCACAATAAAACACCTGGGGAGTGAGAATAGAAGATCAAGGTAAGCTGTGCATTCATACCGTCCTTTTTTTTTCCTGAAAGCCATATCGTCAAAATCTAGGATAGATGTCATGTATTAGAGCAACAGTTTTTCTTTGGAAAAACAAGAAATTAACTTTGTGAAAACTTCCGTTTGTTTGGGGAAAGGACAGGCAAATTAAGTTCCTATATCAATTCATTATCAACTTCAAAAATTCTTTGTATTCCTGAAATTTTAAGGAAAGATGGTAAATTAACCTTGGATATTTGATAACATAGCAACATTTTTTTCTCTGATTGTGTATTTAGATAAACCTGCATTGTACATATACATGTTTAGTATTATATAGTGTATACTCTCTTAACACATTGATTCATGTTTATCTGGAAATTTGTTCATGAAATGTTTTTTT
>JZLH01S0147024.1:33473-50076 GCA_001188425.1 Eucidaris tribuloides | reverse complement strand
ATACGACTTTTGTTAAGAAAATACGATTTTTAGCCATCTTTAGTACGATTTTGAAGTACTGAAGGTTGGCATCTCTGCTTGCTACACTGATCAAGACACATAAAATGTATGCAATCAAAATCAAATGAAAATCAAAACTTCACTCAGTAAGTTGAGGAAAGCTATATGTATCATGCCTTCCATGGGTTTCTCTACCAACATCATAATGATACCCAGTTATTGTCAAAGTTGCATGTTCAAAGTCCACTGGTCTGACAGTTTGCAGCTAGACCAGACTCTATCGAACCCAGATTTTATTTTGATCTGCCATGCCATGCAAAAAATGCACTCAGTTGAGTGATATGGGGAAATTTATATACAGTAACTTCACTATGAATACATGTATAATGAATCAGTTAAATTTTCAAAATACCAGCCATGAGAATAATCATTGATATTTTCTGTGAATTTTTTTTTTCAACTAAAACTTACCAACATTTAATATGTTAGCCAACTAAACTTAAATGAAACTGAAAGTAGACTAGTTTAGTCCATACCTCCTTTCTCCCTAAAGTTATTCAGAGATTTCAATATGCAATTAATATTAAGTTTTTCATTTTATAAAGGAAACCCCTGCACCCAGTGGTCCTCCAAGTATGCAGTATATGTCAATTAGTTCACCGGCTGCTATTAAAGGTAATTATCACTTTCCTAATAAAACTAAAAAAAAAGTGTAGAAAATGGATTTGTAACTTCATGATATTTACATAGCACATATTGGAGCATGGACTATATGCAAGCACATTTTCTTCCTAGATATTCACTGCATTCCATGTTTATATTGTTGTAAATTACTAAAATTTTATTCTCAATAGTCAATGTGATTTTGTCATGTTGTAACACATGGCTTCTTATATTATACCCTTTTCAAATTTTCATTCATTTTCATATATCATTTATTCTAAATTGACTGAAGATCAATGAAAAATATGATTGTTACAAGATAAGCAGATGTCATACTTTTTGATTGATTGAGTGAGTGGCTGGAAAGAACACTCTAAAATATAATGACTGTTATTGTGAAATACAAGTTGACATTCATTGTTTGGTTCAAACGAAAATTAGTGAAGACTTTTCCATATTAAGCAGGGTATTTACTTTCAAATGTGTATGTAACCAATAATATTTTATCTCTTAATAAGCACGGACCCTGGAATGAGTATGTGATTTTTCATTGATTTGCAAGTAAAATATTTTTGAGTGTAAATCTGATTTAATTCTTTGTTTGTTTTATTCCTATTCGCATCAGCGAGGAAAAATCTTGATGGGTGAGTTGCTAATTTACTTATTATCAGTAATGACAATCTGATGTAAACAAGATTGTATGTCTATATTACATGTACTACTACTACTACTATGACTATTATAACTATTCTTACTACAAAACTATTACTAGTATTCTATCACCATAAGATTTTGTTTTGACTTGTTGAGTGAGGTCTGTACTGTTGAATGAGTTCTTGCAGATATATTGTTGCAATATATTCCATGAATAGATTTAAAACTTATTAATTACTTTGAATTTAATTTTAGACTTGACAGGCAACCTGTGAAGCTCAGATGGAATTAAGGGTATATATGTTTAATTTACTTTCGTAAATTACCAGACTGAGTCTAGCAGCTGAACTTTACACACAATATAATTTATTTATTTGGAAATTCATTTTATTTCCACCCATTGCAGCAGCCGAACTCCGAACCAGAGCACCGAGAGCATAGTCCCCAAGGAGTCCCTCCATAGCCCCTCCCGGGAGTCCTCCCACCCCAGCCCCCTCCCCACACAAGGCTGGTTTATGGGGGACAGCTCCTCAGGCGAACCCACCAACGTTGATGCGCAGCAGTCGGACCAAGGCGGGGACAACTCGTCAACGATGATGGCTCACAGCGACCGGAGCTCCAACTTTTCCGACGTGGATCTCGCGGACTTGACCGACCAGACGCTTAGTCCGCCCGACACGCCACGGACAATGGAAAGCGATGATCAGGCTGGGACGGGGGGGGGTCCAGAGACTGGGAACAAGACTAATATTGATTTGAGTGCTGTTGGTGATGGAGGACCTGTTGAGCAGCCGGACGATGAGTCTAGGGTTGTTTCAGCTTTTGAAAGTCGTAATGAAGTGACGAATGACTTATCTGAGTCTCCTCGTTTATCGAGTGATGATACTGATATTGAGGTGCATCAGGCAGCTGCCAACGAGTTCGGCGAAAGTCCACGTTCGCTTGCTAGTGATGCTGATAGAGTGCCAGATCAGTCCAGCGAAGCGGAAGTAACTCCTAGAGGGAGGGAGGAAGGCTCAATCAAAAGCGTGGACTCTAAATTAGATCGATCGGAATCTGAAGGAAAAGACGAGGACCAGTTGAGTGGAAATGGAGATGGACGAAGTTCGGCGCAGAATAAACAAGGTATTGATGATGACGTTACTCATGAAAATGATAATAATGATCATGATGATATTGATACGGATAATAATGGCCCTAGTGATGAAACTAATGTCAATCAAACTGAGAATGATGTAGATAACACTAACATTGACACCAATCAGACTTCACCATCACCAACACCAACATCACCATCATCACCACCACAACCATAATTATCATCTTAATTACCATTGTACAATCACTCAGTCCTTGTGTAATACCATTTTATTTCCCAGAAATTAAAGGCGATGTATAGTTTTGGTAACTGTTGAGAAATTAATTTTGTTCACATTGAGTTATTCTGATAGATATACGTCATCTATTAATGTTTTTTACATCCTCTTTTACGTGATTTCCAATTGTTTAGCATATGCTTTTCAACTGTAGATGTTCACTGTTGAAAAAAAGTTTTTATGCAAAATCCTGATTAAGGCCCACGATCAAGGGCATTCACTAGCACTCACACAGACACAAACATACACACAATATACAGGTAACATCACCCTTGTGGCATGCTTGTTAAATGTGATGCATGATGAGAACTTTAAATTCATTTATATGATGACTTTGAATCCATGTGAAGAAATTCACATAAATAACACATAAATATATTCTTGTATATGTTTACGTTTTTAACTTTGTTTATGTTTGCATGACTTGTGTATTATTGAAATCTCCTTATACCATCCATCTAATTAATGTACTCCTTTTATCACCATGTAAATTATGAGTGTAATGAAATGTATCACAATGGATTGTATTGATATTTCTCCAAGGTTTTGTTAATGTTATCTGTATTTGAAATCACATATATTCACAATTAACTGTACAGATTTCAAGTAAACATCATTGGAGTTACATAGGTTCCCTGATTTACTTAGATTTGAATCACAAATTATAAGTAACCCTTTGGAGACCAGTAGATTCAATATAACGCACATTCTTCATAATCCCCAGGATACGATATCTTGTTCGTAGTCTCCAATGAGTTAAGAAATACAGTATTCAAACTTTGGCATTCATATACTAGTATTTCCTTCATTTTTTTAAAAGATAAATGATACTTAGAAAAGGCTGTGTAATGTAGCTGTGTGGAAAACAAAAGTCGGGGCAGCTTACGAGGTAACTTTTCAAATTTACTTGCCCAAAGGGATTTAAATACAACATAGACTCAACATCTACAAACATGTTACCCGCCAGCCGGTCAGGTAACTTTCTATATGTACCCGCCTGATGGCAAAATAGCCCACCGTGAGCAGGCTGGCGGGTGGTAATGTCCAGCCCTGTCTGTATTCCAGACACCAACTCTATGTGGTCTTCATTTTGCTGAGCTTCGTAGACTCCACCCTCCTCTGTGTAGCAAAGGCCTATGTGCCCTCTCCAACTTCACTTGATGATGCACAAATTATGGTGGTTTGTCTACAGTAGTGTTATGGTAGAGTGAAATTCAAAAACTAGAAAACTTTGAAGGAATGCTTTATTCATTTTGTAGAACTGGTTTTCCTGAGGCATTGAAAATGAACAATGAATGTTCACATGATTTTCATTCCCCTGCAGACAAAGTCTGGAGGTGGCATCAAGTGTTGCCCCTGTATGTCCGTCCTTACGTCCATCCATCCCGAATTGGTTTCTGCACAATGACTTAAAAATGTTAGATGGATTTCAAAAAATGTTGTTTTTGTGTGTTGGTACTTGTAGATTCAAAATGCAAGGCAACTTTGTATTTGATGTTGGCAGGTCAAAGGTCAAATAACTTCAAAACATATTGAACAGATTTGAATAATTTTTGATGTGTAGGTAGATGGTACTGAAATACAGGTCAAGTTTGAATTCAGTCAGCTTGTCAAAGGTCAAGCTGGGGCATCTATCTGTCTTCTGTGGACACAGTTCATTTCTATTTTTACGTTATGAATGATTTTAGCTTATTTCCTTGAGGAGCTCATTTTGCTTTGTGTATATATAGAAATAAAGTAATTCAGAATGAATGATAAAAATATTTTGGAAATTAAGTTTTGTAAACTTTACATTTGCTGCTTATGTCATATCAAAGAGAATTATGAAAAGAATAGATTACTAAAAGAAAAGAGGCTGCATTAAATTATTTCTCAATTTGTAGTCAGTCTATATATATGTAAATTTCATGATACAGCTACTACTTGTAAAATCTTAATTATGTGTAGAAATTGGTTAACATGATAGATTTTCTATTTAAAACTAACTTAATATAATCATGGTATAATTTTAATGTGACATTAGCTACTATAGTCCAAACAGTTCACTTGAATTTTAGCAAAAACTGCTATTGATTGTGTACATATTTGACATTAGTTAACAAATTTCATTTATATGGTCATCAAGTGCATAATGCAAACCAGAGGAAAATGTTTAATTAACATGTTTCAAAGAAATTTGTGTGCAAAGAACAATTTTATATAATGTTTATGTAATATACATCACATTGTAAGTTGGTAAACATTTTCATATATGTATATGATACAGTTAACTGAATTTTTATGAGCATCGTGTACATGTATCAATTATCTTCCAAAAGCTGATAAAATATTTTATTAGGCATTTTTTTTACATGATGATATAGTCTCATAGATCCCTCCTTTGTTGTATACATGTACTGCAAGTATTTGTAGCTTTAACTAATTCTGAATATTTGATACAATATCTTAATTTTGTTCACTCCTGTGAACTCTTTGTAATTTGTTCACAAAACTTCTTGCTAGCTACTGCATAGGTCATGTCAAAGCAAAGATTAATTTAAAAGTTGTAATCATAGTGCCTATTTACTATTGGATAAATCTTCTTTCATATGTCTGTGCCCTAAATGTGTCAATTAATTAT
The DNA here is from genome assembly GCA_001188425.1 of Eucidaris tribuloides. Lineage (NCBI taxonomy): Eukaryota > Metazoa > Echinodermata > Echinoidea > Cidaroida > Cidaridae > Eucidaris > Eucidaris tribuloides. Next base: position 44,763 of record JZLH01S0147024.1, on the reverse strand, counting down.
ACCTCTTGGTTACACATTTTTAAGTCTTAACATGACAAAGTCGCAGATCTGCACCAAATAATACACATAAAGTCCATAGCTAGGTTTAAATTCCATGGCATGATATGAGTTAACCATCTTTGCTACACTGCTCTATATGCAGCAGCCAGCAAGAACTTATGTAAATAAATCCATTTGGCTTGAGAAAGTTCATAGGAGTGGACAAGAATTTCTGATGTTCATGTTGTCAACAGATGATACAGTATGATGTTTTATTAACTGAATTATATTAAACAAATAATTAACACTGCAGATGTGTAGCATGTATTCGTCATTAGTGTTAGCTTCATGTGAAATAGGTAAATTTGCCAAGTGTAATATATTACAAATCATTATCAATTCATATTTATGGTATCATGCAAAAACTAAAAAATAGATATTTACATCACAAGGTACAGGACTGGATGTGTACTTGTGAAAAGGCTATTCATGCTGGTTCTCACCTCAAAGTACTCGAGACACCTCTGTAAACTTGTATAAGTTCTTGCACTATTGTGATATTATATTATTTTGTCTTAAGCAGTTGTTTTGGTACACATTTAGCTCGTAAATGCACCAAATGTACTACCACAGCAATGTGATATATCACTTGGTAGATTTTGGCTGAAGAGCATCTTTGTAAAATAATCCAACCAAAGATCAGAAATCATCGTTCAACTGTTAGTTTTCAAGGATTTTCTATGAAAAGAGTTTTACTTGATAAACTTTTAAACAGGTTATATTTTCAACAAGCACCCCATGAATTAAGACAATTTTGATTTCAATTGTGGGTGTAAGATAAAGTGTATGTTACTAAAGTTATGTTAAAATAATGCTTTGAATTGGTGTCTTGTTTTTTATATGTGATTGCATATTAACTTTGTACATTATAGCTGTCAATTTTAACATCTCTTTTGCTAGATTATTTTTGTAAATGTTTTTGCAGTGTAGACCTAAAACAAAATTGAATATGTCTGCACTCAACCTCTAACGTGCCAAAACATAAATTCTAGAGTTGAACTTAACCATTTATATAATTAATCTCAAATCAAACTTGTAAAAGGAAAGCTTGCTCTGGAGGCAATAAATCATTCTGCCCTTTTCAGCTCAGAAATACTGTACTTGAGTGGCTGAAGGAACAATGCTCTAAAAATATCTGCCCTTCAGTAATTCAGACTGGAATTCTGTTGGATACATCTCTTCCGACCCCAAGGATTTTTTTTACAAAGATGTTCTTAATGGTTGTCAAGAGTTTTGAGGATGTGATAGAGAAGGGATGATGTTGAGTTGAGTTGAGAAATAAATCAAGTCTGATAGCTAGTGTCATTTGCAACCCCATTTCTCAACTACCAAGAGGTTTTATTTTCAGCATGGAGTTGATACCGAACTAGGAACATGTGAACACCAATTGGATTGTGGATTTGATTTTGTCTTACCATGAATAATGTCTTTTGGATTTCTCAAAAGAAATGCAGTGTTCATGAAACAAATATGTTGGGAGACAGTGTCTTCATATTTTTGTAAAAAACTTGATCAGGTAAACAATCTTTTCTTCATTGCAATTCAACATACTTCGGTTTACTGAAAGTTTGTAACTTGGGCAACTTTGGCATTTTCAATACTGTGTGAACTAACGAGTTGTGAAAGAGACATCTGCATGCTGTATCAAATATCTTTGTGCTCCAGTTGAAATATCTGTTAATGATCGATCACTCTTTTCTTCTTGCATGTGTGCAGTGTGCGTGCTCTGTTTTTGAACTATACCTGTCTTGAAATAGATTTTGTGCATGAACCATTTGCCAGTTTTCACATGAAGCTAAATGATTAATTATTGCTACATATCTGCTGTATCTATCATCTGTTGGGCCTGTGATGTGTTTTTCTGAATAACTAGACTTTTCAGCAGACTTGTAGACTGACTAAAAAAAGATTAGAAATATGTAATGTAACTACTGGACTAAACTTGTCTGTGTACTACTTCGGTAACAATGGTGTTTATCTGTTTGCACTTGCAGTGTTTTAAAGTTTTATATGCTCATAGTTTGTGTAGGGTAGTTTGAAGTTGTGTTGCTTGATGTCAAGATAATTTAATTAAAACAGTTAAATTTTCTTTGTTATTTGCGTAGCATACTAGCATTAGATTTAGTAAGATAAAATGGTTGTTAGTTTGTGTGAAGTTTTCATCCTAATCCATCATCTGTATATAAGCCTCAAATGTAGAACTGTGAGGATATCTTTACAAGTTGTATTTTGTCTGAAATTTAAAGTGAAATTTATAGTTTCTTGGTTTTTTTTTATTGAAAATTGTGTTTGTATATTTAATCAATGAAATATTGATCAACTCTAAAGAAATATTTTACACGTTAAGTGATTTATATTCTCATCACCAATAGGAATGCATACAATTAGTTATTAAGATAGTGTGAAAGGTTACTGGCCTGAAAGATCTTGGCTCTAAAAAAAAAATGATCAAAAAGTTTGTCTTTCTTGGTTACTTTAAATGGAAGTGTTTTTGACACCAAGAAAGCATTCATTTATTCCCACAAAAGGATAAAAAGAACAAATCTGTTAGATTTATGAACTTTTATACCATTGAACTGCTATTTATGCCTCACAAATTTTATTTTCCATCATCATTGACCTAACAACCTTCTGCACAACTAGCCCATGGACCAGATGTTTGGTGTACCGGTAGTCAAGTTGAGGAAAGCATAATTATGGTTTATGCAGAAGTTAATGTGTGACTTGATGTCATGCTGTGAACATGGTATTGCTAACTACACTTAATCTGCCATTCTTCTGCTTGTGAGTCTAACTGTTCGATAATTATTGATGAGGGTTGTTGTGAGGAAGGGGACCCTCATCAATATATCTATGACATTCACATCATGAAAATTAGTCATACACATTCTCATCTGCTTACCATCTACCCCAGCAAAAAATCATATAAAGTTATTCCGTTCATATAGCCGTAAAGTTCCTGGAAATATTTTAAGAGAGTTGCATCAGGCCTACTCTCTCAACTGCCAGAAGATTATGTCACAGCTCCAATTATATGTGCATGTACAAGGATGTCCGATTACTTAGATTGCCCAACTTCTTTTGCATCTTTGCCTCATGCTCATTTACATACATATCTAATTTTCCATCCCTCCTCTTGCATCTAAATTTTGCATCCTTCAGTTCAACGCACTTTCACTGCTAAATCTGTGGCATCTTCACCATCTTCATCTTCATCTGGGCATGACCCTTCGAATGATGCTCGTTCTTTTGTTCCTGTTGAGATGTACGAAAACTCCACCCATCCCCACCATCACCACCACCACCAACATCACCCTCATCCTCATCACCATGGTGATAAGGATCAGAGGGCATCTAAAGCAACGGTGATCGCACTGGATTTAGATGTCAATGTCAGAGATCGCAGTGTCAGTCCTGTCACAAATCAATCTCGGACCCACACCCCTACTGGTAATTTACATCCGTTTATTTTTTTCATTCCAAAAAATGATCCCTCTGCACCGAAGGTGATGGACACAGAATGTTTTTATACTTGTCCATGTTAAAGGTATTGGCTAACATTTACCACAGTTAAAAAAATCTGAGCCGCATGATTCCCCATACTACCAGTGTCTTTGATGAGGTCTAAAAATGAAGCCCTGAAAAAATTGTATTTCAAAATGATTATTTAGTGCTTTAAAAAAGTGAAAATCATAAGTTGACCAGATTCACTTGCCCATTTCCTCCCACAGACTTACTGTGTGTTCACCTTGGTTAATAAAACTCGCCCTGAGTTTTATTGTTTATTCATGTATAACTTGCCATTGGCAGTGTAACTTTCCAAACTTTTGTATTCTAGGGTGTTTATTTGTCCATTTGAACAATACTATGTAGCTCAGATATCAAAGTTTGACTATTTTTTAAATTGAAGCTCCACAATGTTAGCCTATTACTTTTCCTGTGCAAGTGTCCATCTGTCCAATATCATCTCATTCCAATAATTATTGAAGCAGACGTATAGTGTGGGTCCCGGTCATGGGTATGGGTATGGGTATGGACCAGTGGGTATGGCTACGGGTACGGAGCCAGACTGGAGCATGGGTATGGGTATGGGTGTGGGGCCATTGGGACCGGTACAAATCCATGTGTACGGGTATGGATATGGGTCTGGAATTTCGGACCAGGATATGGGTACGGCTACTGAAACTCTGAACTGAAGGGATGCTAGTGTGATTTCTTTGAAATTTTCCTTCTGGAGGGAACATAATGCAACAATGAACTAGTGAGAAGTTCTGTCACAAATAAGGCGCAATTAAAATCTAAGTGCTAGGTTATGGGAGATGATGAACTGTAATTGGTGCGGGAGTGCAGAAGCATACCAATTAACTCCATTGCTGTCAAATTGTTGTATTTCTTTTTCATGATTTGTGTGGTTTCTACCCAATTTGTATTAGCTGTAAAAATAAGAATCCGGTACCTTTTCCATTTGGAATTGGCATGATCTTCGTGAGTTTCTTTCATAATATTTGTGATAAAAGATTTTGTTATCAAAGATGAGATTTATAATAACTTTTTGAAAAATAAAGTGAAAGGAATGCAGTTACATTTTAATGTAAAAGCCATTTGAATTTTTTCCCCATTTTCTCTGCAAATTATATTTAAATTTTGAGGATCATACCACAATAATTTACCATGATTCCATGTTTTGGTGGTATCATATGACTCAACTTTATTTCCCATGTTTATACCTTCATCATACATGAATAATAATAACTTCTGATAACTTTCAAATAACTTTTAAAAACCTTAAGTGGAAGGGATGCAGCTACATCTTAATGTGAAAGCCACTGGAATTTTCCCCATATTCTGTGCAAATTACATTCAAAGTTACATGTAGTTGTGTATGAATGAAAATCTCATGTTAATTACAACACCGTTGATGGTTATATATCCCAATAATCTACCAAGATTTCATATTTCTTTGATATCATACATGTATGAATCAACTTTTTCTATGTTTATACCTTCAGCCTACATGAAACTGACAGAACAGCATCGCAGTGAACTGCAACAGACCAATCCCACCCATCCCACCGCTGCCACCAATATACCGGAATATCTGCTCATGATGCCCAGCGTCAGCAGCAAGCCCCTCACTCCACGTAGTACCCCCAACAGCAGCCGACCCTCCACCCCGGGATCAGCTGCTTCACCACGATCCACACCCACCTCTACCCCGTGCCCCAGGTACACCAGGACGATATCACCTTCAGCTAGAAGCAGAAGTGTGTCACCGGGTTCTGTTGGGGATCGTCTGTCTCCCAGCTTGAGAAGTTCTCCTCGAGGTACAGTTTGAATATGTATATGGTTTGATTATAGAGGTAATCAGTGGCGTAATGAGCCAAATCATTTGGGAGATCAGAAACAAATGCACCAAATCAGTTTGGGGGTCGGATATGAACATACTCCCATAAATTTATCCATATATACCATAATCATATTTCAGTTTGGGGGGGGGGGGTTGAGCGACCCCCAAACCCCCTAATATGTCACCAGTGGTGATTAAAAGAACAATGTATAATACCAAATCAATTGTTCTGGTATCAATACAAGGAAATGGCTAGATTGGAAGTAGTCCTAAATTCAGGACAAAATGCTTGAGAATCAAGTATACTGTTTAAGGGTCCTGATGTGAAAATATCACAATCACATTTCTTTGGTGTATAATTATCAAAAAATGCTGTGATGGTGAAATTAGTTGTGTAGCTTTCTAAGGGATCAATTTCTATCTGGGCCGGAGATTACTTCAGTACTAATAAACCAATGCTTGTTTCTCCTAAAGTAAACAAATTGAAGACAAATCCTTCCAGCCTGAATATACACTCTAGCCAATGTATATTATATTGGTATAAGTTTAAACTCACTTGGTTCTTGGGGCATTTTTTTACTTCTCCCAATCTTGTCACTGTCCTTTAACCTGTATTGTTTCATATTCAGCAGAGATGTATGTTCATTAAAAACTTCGGACACAAATTTATTACAGCACGTTGAAGGGAACAAGATTGTAGAATTACAATCAAACTGAAAAAGGGCAGAAATAAGTTAACACCGGCAGAATCATAGGATCCACAGAAACCAATTAGAGTTCAATAGAAGCATAGGTCTACACTAACCAACAGGGATAGAGTCAAGGCCAAATTTTGCCGGCCTTGGCTTTGGCCTCAGACCGAGTCACATGAACAACGTCTTTGGCAAAAATATTTTTCAGTGGCCTTGTGACTCGGAACAGTCGGCCTCGACTCCGTCCCTACCAACCAAACTCTATTGGCCTTGAAAATATAAAAGTCATACTGGATGACCAGTTTGGGATTGTGGTCCCTATTTTATTTTTCTTTGCTCTCAGGACTTGTGATGTAATTCTGTCTGATCTCTTGATTTCTTATCTGAATAGGATTTGGATCCCGTGGGAACAGCAGAAGTCCAAGTCCCGCTCCCTCGAATACTTCACATTCCAGTAGACAGACGGACAAGGACCGAGCTAGAGACCGATCCACACAGGCCTCCCCACCAGCAGACTTGTCGCGTGGATCATCAGCGAATCGTGATAGGTTAGAGAGTGACGGACCGGCCACTGGCTCCCTTGACCTCCTGTCTGGAAGCAAAATCAGTATTACTGCTGAAGATGCAGAGGTGAGTAAGATGCACCATTGAATTTATTCAAGGGAAGTTTCTTGATCTGTACTAGGGTGGATATTAACTAGCTTTTAGAAGTTTTTGGTACATTGTACTATATAAAAAAAGAGATAAAAACCTTAAGTAGGTGTGATAAGTGATTGATCAAGTGGCATCATACATTATCATAAAAACCATTGTATTATGAAATTATAACCTACCTTATTCTTAAGATCAATAATCTAGGGTTTCGGTATTTCATATTTTGTTAATATTTACTTTCTGTTTGTGTCATTATTATGTAACTACATGTAAAATCATTCAGGTAGATGTATAAGTTTATTCAATGTATTTTTGAAAACATTGATATCAGATATTGCTGTGGTAATGGTCAACATGGCTTTTACATTATTTCATTTCAGCCATCAGTTGCAACTTGTGTAGTAAGTAAGCTTTCCTTACTGTAAATTGATGGTATTTTATTCTTCTGACTTTCTATATCAATGGTGCAAATCAGTCAATTAATCAATCAATCAATCAATCAAAAGTGAATCCATTAATCAGTCCATCCATCCATCCATCCATCCATCAATCAACATATATAATAAATCAATAATTATTCAATCAACATAATCAATTAATGCAATCAATCAATCCATTAGTCAATCAATTAATCAACATAATTAACCAATCAACTATCAAAATCAACTAACTAAACAGTCAATCACCCTCCCAATCAATCAATCAAATAATAAATCAACCAATTAATCAATTATTCTATCAATATATCAATGCAAGAAATCATTCAATGAGTCAATCAATTAATCAACCAACCAATCCATCAATCACCCAACCAATCAATCATCCAACTAATTAACCAATCAATCAATCAATCAGTCATCAATCATCAATCAATTAAATCAACAATCAATCATTCATTCATTCAATCATTCAATCATTCAATCATTCAATCATTCAATCAAACAATCAATCAACCAATTAATCAATCAATGATTCAATCAATATATTAATGCAATCAATCAATCAGTCAATCAACCAACCAAACCAATCCATCAGTCACCCACCAATTAATCAGTTAATCAGTTAATTAATCAATCAACCATTCTACTTATCAATCAACCAACCAATCAATCAATTTGAATTAAAATTCATTTATTTTCCACGATCTGATAAAAAAAAAGATACAATACAATAATAAGTATTTACACAATACACTCAATTACAAAACAAACAAACAATATATACAGACAATAGCAATACAGTATTCACAAAGAGTGGAGGGGTATCAACACAGGCTAATTAAAGCCTCTCCAAAGCTGATCCCCCAGAAGAAAAAAATACATTGAAAATAGTTATCAAATAGAGTATTAACAGAGGAAATAGAAAAAAAAAATCAATCAATCAAGCAAACAACCTATCAATCAATTCATTCATCCCGACAGGTCTCCGCCATCACCGACAACTACGACGACATCACCATCAGAGACGACGATGCCAGCGACACGGTCAGCATCACCATCCGCACCCCGGACAGCGACATCAACTTCACCATCCAAGACGGTGACCTCAAGATGATGAGGGACGGGGCATCCCCATCCTCCGGCACCACCTCTCCCTCCATCACCATCACCTCCACCCAAGACCGGGCCCCGGTCCCCAACATCCTCATCCGGAGACCCAGCTCGGCGCCGGGCATCAGGTCGGAGACAGGGACCTCCAGTCTGGGGCTCCCGACCGGGGGAGACTCGAGTCCGAGGCCGTCCTCGGCCAGGGGCAGGAGACCGGTCTCGGCCCGGAGGAGAGCTCAGTCACCCAAACCGTCGCTGTCTCCGTCCAGGCCTACATCTCCCAGGTAACCATGGTAACACCATCTTAATTCTTTAAGATGCCATGGAAATTAGAGTTCTATGGACATTGTATGTATTGTGTGGTACATATTTGCAACTTCACTGCGTTAAGGGTAAAGGAAAGTTCCCCCATATATTATTGTGGATTCAATGGATCCAGAACATTTTTGGAAATCCATCAGTAAAAGTTTGAGCAAATTTAGTGAAGCCAGTGAAGCTATGCAATTTTCACAAATTTGAATAAATTTCTATGGTCACCAAAGATAACAGTCTGGATTCCAAAAACACAAACCAGACAAGAGGCAATCAGAGTGGATGTTGGATGGATGGCATCAAAAAATATGGGGGTGTTACATTAGAATGAGATAAAAAGTTGATGAGGAGGCCTTCAGGAGTGGAGAGAATTAGGCTGGAATGAGCGTGTCTGTAGATGACAATACTTCTTGTCATAGCAGAACAACTCTCTATTGATTTTGAATATGAATTTTCACAAATTTAGTTTTTCATTAAGGGGGAGAAGGCACCGGCAACTAACAGGCATAAGTTAAGAAAACATTTGAGTTCTTGCCAACCAATCAGATCACACGTACACATTGCTGAAACCGACCAAGCATGACAGATGCATGCCACCCGACGTGTGTTAGTCACGCCGTAGTAATGTATGCATTGTTTGAATCGATAAGCTCCTCCCCCCTATGACTGTTTCTGCAAGTTTATCTTAAGATAAGGCTTGCAAAGACATAGAATAAACACAAATTAACTAATTTATAGGGCCTTGCTGAGTGTGAGTGTCACACAGTAGCCCTTATTTAGGCTGTCGTTATCACCATATACCATAATTCCCACAATACTCTCAATGCCTCTTTATTTCTTAACTTATGCCTGTTAGTTGCCAGTGCCTTCTCCCTTTAAAAGGGAAAATCTATTTTCCTTGTTTCTTGGGCATGTGCATGCTTAGTCTAGGTTCTAGCCGTTTCTATTTCGGTTTAATTTCTCCGCGTTGCAGCCAATACTCGAATATCGCACCACGCCGAGTGAGGGCGATTACCCCAGTGATTGCGTCGCCCGAAAACAAACGTCTAGGAGATTAGTTGACCGTAACAGCGGTCCGAGAGATTTCGCACGGTGAGCCATCAATGTTGTCCCACCCACTCTCCTCTCATTGGTCATAGCTCTTGTCAATCAACAACTACTGTCTATCCCTGGAACCGTTTTGACTAGTCTGAATGAAAAACCGTTATGGCGTTCTTCTGCAAATAAACAAAGAAACTGGACGACTTTTGATACAATTTTACACGAAATAATGTAAAATCTTCATTTTTCTGACAAAATGGTATAATAGAATATTTAATGTGAAATACTGTTACATAATACGACAAATCTACACGGAATTGGGTGTGAGCTATCAAACTGCGTCTTCTCTGCAAAGACTACGAACAAGCATTGTGTATTAATCCCAAAGGGGTGTTATCAATTAGTTTGGGCCTAAAACCAATTACCAGTAACCCTGTGTCTGCTCGGTCACTGGCACTAAGGAATTTTAAACGTAAACATTCAATCAGAGTACAATAATAGTACTGTACAGTACACTGTATACTACACATACTGTATTGTGTGAATGGATTTTCTGTACAGGCACACAGTCACACAAACTGTAGATTGATTTTAAAGACACCTTTCAACATTGTGGACCTTCACACAAAATTAAACTGCGATAGCTAGCTACAATAGCGCTTCAATGGACAATCATCCTAGAATATAAAATTTTATACTTAGTCTATGTGGGAAAGTACGAACAAACTTTTTGAAGTATAATTTGTTTCCAGGGATTCAGTTTATACATTATCAGAGACATTCATAGGGAGCAAATTATAATGATGATTGTGATGATGATGACGAAAAATTGATGATGTAATGATGATAATGATGATGATGTTGATGATAATGATGATGATAATAATAATAATGATGTTGATGATAAAATGCTGCTGCTGCTGATGATGATGATAATGATGATGATAATGATAATGATGATGATGATGATGATAATGGTGAAGATGATGATGATAATGATAATGATGATGATGATAATGGTGATAATGATAAAATGGTGAAAATGGTAATGATAAAATGGTGATGATGATGATAATGAAGATGATGATAATGATGATGATAACGGTGATAATGAAATGGTGACGATGATGATAATGAAGATGATGATGATAATGATAATGATGATGATGATGATAATGGTGATAATGATGAAATGGTGATGATGATAATGGTGATGATGAAATGGTGACGATGATGATAATGAAGATGATGATGTTGATGATGATAATAATGATAATGATGATAATGATGATGATGGTGATGATGATGAAATGGTGATGATGATAATGAAGATGATGATGATGATGATGATGATGATGATGATGATAATAATAGTGATGATGATAAAACGGTGATGGTGATGATGATGATGATAATGATGATGATGATGATGATAATGAAGATGATGATGATGATAATAATAGTGATGATGATAAAACGGTGATGGTGATGATGATGATGATGATGATGATGATGATGACGATAATGATGATGATGAGGATGATGATAATGGTGATGATGATAAAACGGTGATGGTGATGATGATGATGATAATGATGACGATGATGATGATGTTGAGGATGATGATAATGGTGATGATGATAAAACGGTGATGGTGA
>JZLH01S0147024.1:16266-31873 GCA_001188425.1 Eucidaris tribuloides | reverse complement strand
TGAATATTCATGGTTCAGGCGCAATTTGCATGTGCACTTTTGACCCCTCCCGTCAGCGGTCAACTAATCTCCTAGACGTTTGTTTTCGGGCGACGCAATCACTGGGGTAATCGCCCTCACTCGGCGTGGTGCGATATTCGAGTATTGGCTGCAACGCGGAGAAATTAAACCGAAATAGAAACGGCTAGAACCTAGACTAGTGCATGCTTAGCTGAAATTTCCTACCTTTTCAGGGTGCTAGGTCTGTGTTTTGTTGCTAGCCCCCCCCCCCTAGAAATATTGCATTGCTGTCATCATTTCAGGGCAATAATTTGAAATGGCAACAATCACAAAGTGTACAGAAATAGCAAGTTTTTTCTTATCTTGTAGATTCAGAATTTGTCGTAAATTTAACATTTCGTGGTTTTGACTTGAGCAGTTAAGTCAAAACACCAAGTTAGTTCTGTTCAGATCTATCATTTCACGAAAGATATTACATGGCATTACTTCGCAAGCCATCTTGTAACACTTTTCATTTAAATAAAACTTATTATTGGGGGTGCTACTAAAATTGCTATTTTTTTTTTTCGTTTACAGACCTACATCCCCCAGGTTTTCAAGGCCTGTTTCTCCAAGAAGCAAACAGAAGGGAGCTCAGTGGAAAGGAAGACCGGTACCTGAATTTGGACAAAGTAATCCTGTGAGTAATACTATTAAAGGGTTCCCGCTGAAATTGAAATTTGAGAATCAAATTCCGCTGGGGTGACAAAATGTATCTCAGTTTTTGGTGAAAATGAGGTTTGGTGTAATATACTTCTTGTTAAAAAAAAAAAATTGTAAGTGAAAAAAATAGAAAAAATAGAAAAATCTATGGCAATTAGAAAATATGGTTGTGACATAATGCTTGCATCAACATCCAGGGCATAGTCTTAGCTTTCAAATACCTTTTGTTCTGTTACATTTGTTTGTTTTAATTTCGAGATAAGTTTAGATAACAATGACAAGAGTTAAATCACAATTGTGCCACTTTTACTACGGTCAGAGATAGCATCAGACCCTCTTCCCTTGTAAAAGTGGTACAATTTCATTTTACCCTTTCATTGTTAACTAACATGTCTCAAGATCAAAATAAGCAAACTGAACAAAACAAATGGCATTTGAAAACTTACACTATACACTTCACGTTGATGAAAGCATTAGTCACAACAATATTTTTTAAGTGCCAAAGAGGGCAATTTTGACTTGCACAATTTTTTTTTGAGACACCCTATAATTGGTAGGAAGTTAGATTTTGTTCTATCCCAATTTCATATGTCAAAGAGCTACTGTTGTCAGGTATGAAGCTTGCTATCTCATTTGTTAGTGTGTTAAGTCAGCCATGTTGTGGGCCTCTCCTGAACATTTAAAGTTTGTGAGTGAACAATCAGAACAGAAGAACTATTATCACAATTTACCTATGTAAAGAGCAAAGATATATAGTATGAGAAATTATTGTTTTTCTATTGTAAAGACATTGATCCTATGAAGCTTATCCTACCTTAATTATTCAGTCCATAAGTTGCACAATACATGCATTTACTGTTTATGCACAAAACCTGTAAAACTAAAGATGAACCCAAGTATTTGTGAGTTTTTATTGTTGTGCTAAGTTCACGCTGCACTAAATTCACAAAAATGTCCACACTTCCAAGTATTCCATTTTAAAGGTAAATAGCATGATTGGAGGTAGTATAAAGCTATTCTACAATCAAATTGACTATGCAAGGATTCTGCTTTCCATGGGATTAATTTCTCTCAGGCATCGAGAGTAATTCAAGTCTGGTGTGTTTATGCTTGATTCTCCTTAAGTAAACAAATTGAAGATAAATCCTTCCAGTCAGGAGATACACTTCAGCTGGTATATACATTAGTATATCTTTCAACCAGTTTGGTAGTAAGTTCAAGATGCATTCTTTTATTTCTCCCAACCATCTTACTAACATCAACATTTACATGATTTTAATGCTCATCCAAATTTAGGAGGCAGATTATGAGTATTACCAGAAACAGCAGGAGGCCAAGACGTCCGTCGACATTCAGAAACTCTTCACCAAGTCATCAGCACGCGAAATGAAGAAGAAGCTGGACAAGGCCGACCGGGCTCGGCAAGAGAAGAGGGAGAGGGCAGCATTCGAGACTGAAAGGTACTTGAAGAAAGTCGTCTGTATTGTGTGACAAGATGTTGTTATTGAACGTGAATCCTATGGTCTCCCAGAATCTGAATCAAGAGTGTTTTATATGATGATTTGGTACTGTTTACATTTCCAGATATTCATGAAAATTTGTGCGTCATTCAGCATATCACAAAATAATGACATTACTAACTGTACCAAATGTGTATCAGTGTTGTTTAAACTACCAGAATTTAGTTTTAAGAAGTATATATAAATACATACTATTTATATTATGTATGAGGACTCAATAAGAAATTAAAACAATTTTTTTTTTTGCATTCATCAGTATATCTTAGAGCAGAAACTTTTGCAAAATGCATTTTTTTAGTGATGTATTTTTATATCAAAATATATTGATTTCAATAGGAAAGCATAAGATTGAACACATCTTGAAATTTTGAGACATTTTTGTGGGAACAAGAGTGGTGCAAGTGATCATGATGTGCAAGAGTAAATACTTTGTTGAGCAGATGATAGTATATGCTATCTAGCATTGAGATGATAAAGATTCAATAAATTTCTTCAATCTAAGTGTAGATCAACCTATCTCAACTCTTTGTTCTAAAGTTATAGCATAATACCTATAATCAATGGAAATTTGTAATCACAAAACTGACAAGATTTATAATCTTGTGTTTGTATCCCAGGGCCTACCTGGAGCACTTATGGAAGAGAGACATGGCTCTGTACAACAGGAACGACATCACGTTTAAGAACTGGGAGAAAGAGTACATGACAGACAAACTGACGCGGGACAAACTGAGGCAGGAGAAACGCAAAATGCTGTTGCAGCAGTAAGTAGGAGACAATAATCCATTTTCTTTTTGTTTTATGGAGCATCAAGTATCCAGTTATCCATGATGGCTACTACTTACATTTTAATCTTTAAAGGGCAGTGACATGATTGGGAGAAACAAAAAATGCCTCTTTAACCAAACTGGTTGAAAGATATATCAGTGGATACACCTGGCTGGATGGATTTATCCTGAATTTGTTTACTTAAGCTGAATCGAGAATGAACATACTAGCATTTTGTTTCTATTGAGCCCTGATATAAATAGATCCCATAAAAAACTACACAACAGATTTGTCTGTCACAAGGAATACTGATGGTAAGGTTTTTTTTTTTTTTTGAATGAGCCAATTTTTGACTTCAAAATTGTCACAGAAGAATCCTTGCACAGTCCGATTCAAGAATAATTTAACCCCAAGTTCAGGACAATCATGTCCTATACCTTTAAACTTTAATGTCAGGCTCATTGTTATTTTTTTTTGTTACTGTATTGTAAATTATTTGGATCTTGTTGTTGCAGTTGCAAATACACAGCTTATTCGAAGCAAATGAGGGCTAGATTTTTCAATTATACAGTTCGGCCTCGGATTCATACCGGGAGCCGGGGCGGGCTTGATCGAGTTACCGCAGCTCTCTTCCATTATACCGGACAAATGGACTTATCCATGTCATATGGCCTGTGTAATTGATACACCTTTATATCACAAGTGTACACAGAACTGGCTGGGTATTTGGGGAAAAGTAAACAAAGTAACTCATGTGTGTGGTCTGTGGCAATTTGCACATGGTGTGTGGGTTATAATACTATAACATCGGACATATATTAACTCCCCGTATACTGTGTTTGTACATTATCTCTCTTATCCGGCCATATCACTTATCCGGATGACTGCTGGTCCCAACATCGCCGGTTAACCGAGGCCGAACTGTATTACAAAGTCTGTAATTCTTCAATTTTATACACTCTATGAGTATGGTATCTTTAATAATTTACTCCAGATTAATTAATTTTGTAATTTGGATTGGTTGTGTATTATTTATTATAAAATGGTCATGTTGTTCTTGTGTGTTATGCGAGTGGTCATTAGTTTTTACTAATGCCCGCTCAGATTTTTTGAAACCATTTTATAAAACAAATAATGCACATTACGCGTTCGGTCGTTAGTAAAACTATTGACCCTCGGTAACTTTCTAAAAATCCAAAACACACTCGGCCTTCGGCCTCGTGTGTTTCAGATTTTTCGAAAGTTACCTCGCGGTCAATAGCTTTTACTAACGACCTCGCTAATGTGCATTATTTGTATAATATTATTGTTATACATAATATGTATACCATTTTTCAACTGCAGACAAGCAGCAGAAAACAGAAAACAGATGAGTCTTCTCAAGCAAATAGGACCAAGTGTGGACATGTATGAGTAAGTGAACTGATCAAATTAAATTTCAAATGTTTAACCATGATGTATTTAAATTTGTTATCTGATCTGATAATTTAGATTGCAAATTATATTTGAACTGTAACATCAAGGAGTTAATAATGTGATGTAGTAAATAAATGTGATAGCTGTCCATTATTTGAGCTACATATTGCATGCCTCTATCCGGAATGGTGCTAGAGACATAGTTTTGTGGTGTGTGTGTGGTCATTAACCAGCTAGTGGATTTTAATCATACTTGGCCCTGTTAGATTTAAGGTAATATCTACCACTGTCAAGGATCAGTTCAATGTTTCATAAATTTGTAGTTTTGTCAAATAATGACAGACGAGGGTGTCCATTGGTGTTGTGACTTGGTATTTATGTGAGTAAAACATTTATGCCAAATGATCAATGTGGAAGGTCATACGTCAAAGAACTTGGTATTAATATTTTTTTATACTTTTTATTATCAATTCTTGTGCGAATAATACAATTAATGAAAAAGAAATATTAAAATAAAAATCATTATCTTACTTCAAAAGACATACACTTCCATAGTAGTCAATGCCTTCAGTTGTTTTTGTATGTAAGAACAAAAGATATCCATATTCATTATGTACAGTACTTCATGAATATTTGATGTCTGCAGTTTATCACAAATATTATGTGGACTCGCAAAAACAGATCCAAGGACTTCAGAATGTATATAGGCCTACATTGTATACTAGTGTGTATCATAAATAACAGGGTACACTGTACTTGTTTTGTTTCCAGGTTGTTCCATGGTCAGACAAGAGGAGTATCGAAGGCAGAAATGAAGAGAGCTGCTATCAGTATACAAAGGTGAGTTGAAGAAATGATTCATCGATTATGGAAATTATGTCAGTTAAAATACAGATAATTAGATAAAGCTGTACTTAGCAAATGTTAGTAAAACTTTGATATGAAATTTCTGTGTAAATTTACAGAAAAAACAGATTTATACAATATTTTTGACAGGCAATATTGATTTGATGAATTTTTTGTAGGATTTGTTGATTTCTTTTGGTTGTCAGCCTACCCTCAGCCTGGACAACGATTCACACATGATATTGGTGTTGTGTGATTCAAAGTGCAATCGTTTCATGACTTAATTAAATTGAGCTCAGTGGTGGATCTTGATTGAGCAGCCTATGTTGTTCTCTCAGTTACCAACACCAAACCTGAAATCACCTATGATGTTTTCAGGTTGTCTGTCTAAGCAGGCGGCCAGGTTGTCCCACCAGCCATGTTTTCACCGCGCTGGTATCAAAAAGAACAATGGAAACTTATTGTTATACAGACTCAATTTGTCAAATTGAAATGTCCAAATTTACTCATGAATGCATATGTTCTATCTTATTTTATCAGGTTTGTCAGAGGAATGATTGTAAGAAGAATGCTGGAAAAGGTCAAGAAAAAGGTAAATCCAAAATCATCTGGTATGTACTATGCATTTAAATCTTAAAGGCATGGCATCTCTTTTGCATGCCTAAAAATAAACATTTTGTAAATACAATCCCTTACAAAAATGTCCTGTAGTACTTCTGTGGTACTTCTGTTGTACCTGTGTCGTACCGTCCCAAATTACGTGCAGGACAGTTAGAACCACAGAAATTACCACAGGAATTGACACGGACGTGTTGTACTCCTGTTGTACAATTCTGCGGTACCGTCCCAAATTACGTGCAGGACTGTGGTACTTCCTGTAGTAAATGCTGTGGTACTTACCACAGAGTACTACAGGATTTTTTTGTTAGGGATGGCATTTAGAAGAAATTGCCATCCGGGAACCATTAGCAAAATATAGTAGCTAGAAACTCAGTTTTAGTGGAATTATAGTGACCGGTAGACTCTGATTTGATATTTTTTTCTTGCGAAAAAAAAACTCCTACCATAGAATGTACACTAAACAGCTATTGTTTTTCTTTCACATTTTTCAAATTCTAGGTAATTACTGACTCCCACATTTCACAGACATACCCTTCATCAATAGCTTAAGGGCATGGGTTATCTTTTCCTGGTCTGCGAGGATGTTTGCAAATGATCTCCACTGCCTTTAAATGCGTAAAGATGACACTGATCGATTTCTTTCCCATTCTGTATCCAACTTCCATCAATATACCCTACCACTATTTTATATTTTCATTTTTAGTTAACATTTTGTTCCTATGTAGCTCACCTGAGCGATAGGCACAAATTAACAAACAAACAAGCCAATCTTGTCATATCAAGCATGTTATAATGATCTAGATAATTATTGAACTTCAGATTTCACAGACACATCCTTCATAAGTAGTGTAAGGGCATTAGTGATGTTTTGTGGTGTTTCTGGGAGTATGCCCAAGAGCACCTCTACCTCCAATATCAGGTATTTGAAGAAGAAGAAAAATAAACATGATCTTTTTGTTTTCTAACAGAGTCGGATTCATGCGGGTTCCTTCAAGTCTTTCATCAAGTATTACTGCAGTCTGATGAAGAGGATAGCCAGGTGGCATGGTGTCAAGAAACCCAAGATACATATCGATCTCTGGGAGATGGATGAATTCATGGACAAAAAGAGATGTGAGTATTATTTGAATGTTAATAACCCGTAACCTGTTGGAGATGATTTCATTTGAATATAGCATGCACTCAAGATCTCAGAAATTATCCTTGTTTGGTAGTGTAGATGGTGATTTTCATTGTCTTTTATTAAATAGTTGTAAATTTTGTGAATTTATGAGGATGTTTCTATAGATATAGTTTCATACTGTTTGCACAATGACATGTATTTTTTTTTATGGGGGGGGGGTTTCAAACAAAATTAGAATATTGCAACATGAAATGGCAAGTTATAATGGGAGACTATAAATTATTGAATTCAAAGTTATAAATGTTTACATGAAAAATTTACAATTTGCCTTTCAAAGGTAAAAAGCATGATTGGAGGAAGTAGCTTTCATTTGCACAACATAATGATGAATTTTTAAATGAAATTTAATCTATTGCAATATGGAATGACAAGTTATTCTGGCAATTGGTGATAATATTGACTTAAAAAGCAACAGTGTAATGTTTGACTGAAAAAAAAAAATTCTCTTAAAGGCAGGGTGTCCCTTTTGCATGCCTGAAACTTAACTTATTTGAATAATAAATAAAAAATACCATCTAAGAACCTTTGGCAAAGTATAGGAGCCAGAAACTTAGTTTTAGTAGAATTATAGGGATGGCTTGACTTTAATTTGAATTATTGTCTCGTAGAAACAATAATTCCCATCATAGAACATACACCAAACGGCCATTTTTGGCGCATTTTTCAAATTCCAGGTAATTATTGATCCTCATAATTCACAGAAGTGTCCTTCTTCATTAGCCTAAGGTCATGAGTGATGTTTTGCTTTGCTGTGAGAGGGGTGCAAATGAGATTACCTGCATTTAAGGCATCTTCCAGACATCTTAAGAAAACAAACAAAATACAAGAAAATCAGAGTTTTATGCTTGTTTCACTCTTCATAATTTGGAGGCGTTGAGAGCTAAGACTTTTGATCTTTTTGTGTGTTGTTAGAAGCTATCTGAGATTTGGAGTGTGTGCAAATCCATCTATATATACATGTATTTGGGTCTCTCCCGCCACATTTGAACGATGAATAAACTTTTGAACATATTTGGTGGGTAATATTATTTGGATCACTCGCCCAACAGTTTCACATGAAATCTCCTGCATGAGAATTTTCAAATGTTGACATGTATGATTTTGCATTGCATTATTGACTGATTCACTTCTTGTTTCTTTTACCACATCCAGACTATGAGTACATTTTTGCCAAGAGGATCCATCCTGAGACTGAGATGGAAGCCAGTGATTTAGAATCCTACTTCAAGGAATGTGACCATTATCCGTCCAAGAGAGAGATCAATAACGCCATCTTGGGAGCAACCAAGAGTGAGTGATTATTATTATGTTAATGATTATAACAGTTATAACCTACTTGTTGCTTCTATTAGATGCACCACTGCTGTCGTGTCTACTACTAGAACTACTACTATTACTACTACATGTACTACGGGTATTACTACTACTACTACTACTACTACTATTACTACTGCTTCTTCTTCTACTGCTACTTCTCATTTATTTCTACTTCTGGTACTTCTACCATGTACCACTACCACTACTTCTACTTCTACTCCTACTATTGCTGCTGCTGCTACTGCTGCTACTGCTACTACTACTACTACTACTACTACTACTACTACTACTACTACTACTACTACTACTATTTCTACTGCTATTACTAGTAATACTATTACTGCCACTAATACTACTATCAGTACTACCACCAACTCTACTATTACTACAGTACTTCTTCTTAACTATTACTACTGCCACCAGTACTGCCACCAATTCTGCTGCTAATAATACTTCTACTATGACTGCACTGACAATTAGGTATTTATTTTCAAACTTGAAAGATCAGCATAGTCTGATATTCTGCATTCTGAAAATCTGGAAAGTCAGTAATACTATATTCTCATGAAATCATATCTTCATCAGTATACACTATAATTCTGATATCTCTTTTAACATTTTTGCAGAGGATTTTTCCAAACCCAACCTGAAGTTGAAGGAGCGAGAGGTGTCAGAGACCGTATTCATGATCTACGTTCCACGAGGTACCGGCTTAGAAGCAAAGAATGTCCGGAAGTCGACATGGATGAACCCACTGGTGGATGGGGAAGAGGCCAGAAAAATGTTAGGTAAGATTGCAGAAAAATTATTATTGTTTGATAGAGGAATGGTCATTTTCAGTGTCTTTTATTTCACAGTTGTAAATTGTATGAATTAGTTGTGATGTTTCCCCAAGACATCATTCTTGTCAGTTATTGTTTTGTATGTTGTCTGTGTATATTTCAAATTTTTATGTCATGCCTGAGGCATCATGATTTTGGGGTTGTCTGTCTGTCTGTCTGTTACTGGTTCTCGTTATAGTGATGATTTAAAAACTGGTGATTGTTTGATGAAAATGGAGTCAAGTATGTACTATGATGCAACAATAAACTGCTTAGATTTTGGAGTTGAAATGTTTTAGTCCACAGGGCCTTACATGTCTGATTTGAGCTCATTAGCACAAAAACTTGAAGAACTGCTGTTCAGATTTCAATGTAACTTGGGTCAAGAGTGTATTATGAGTCACCGAAGAACTGATTAGATTTTTGAGTTGAAAAGTCGAAAGTAAAAATTCACAGTGCCGAAAACATCTGATTTGGGCTCGTTATCATGACAAATTAAGAACAGATGATAAGAGTTTAATGAAACTTGGGAAAGTATAAGCTATGAGGTGTCAATGTACTGCTTAGATTTTGGAGTTGAAAGGTCACAGATCAAAGGTCACAGACCCTTTTACATGTTTGATTTGAGGTAAAGACTTTTGATAGGAATGGGTACATACATGCATGAGGCATTTCAACTGATTTGAATTTAGGTGGAGTACACAGGCATACCCATCAGCTCTGTGCAATCAAACTGCTCTAGTTGTTATTTTTCATTTGTTCTTGCAATAATGGTATGACATACTGGTATAAAAATTTGAGTATTCTTTCTGCCCATCATATATTGACTCATGATTGGTTGGAGTCATCAGTTGACTACCAATATTCACCATAATTGTTTCAATATATTCCCTTTGCACCAACAGGTAGCGACTCGGTTAAGGACGTAGAGTTGGCCAAGTCATTACAACTTGTATTTAACTCCATGCAAGAACGCAAGTCCCAGAAGGAGTGGGAGGAGAAAATTAGGATGCGAGAGGAAAATCAGCGGCTCGAACAGTTGAAAGCAGAACAAGAGCTTGAGAAATTGAAAGAGGAGAAACGAAAAGCCGACGAGTTGGAGAAACGGAACAAAGAAGCGACAACAGAATGAAGAAAGAGCACTTGGAGTTAACATAGCAAAAGATCACAGGCTGAAAACTGAGAAAAACAATATACAGTCAAACCTGTTGTAGCGGTCACCTCTCTATAGCAGCCACCTGTCTACAAAGGCCACATTTTTGCAGGGTTGGCATATTTTCTGGTCAGAATCTTATTTCCCACCCAATCATCCGGGAAATATAAATTTCTCCTATTGACTTTGTACAATGGAAGACATTTTCATATCGGATGACGTGCGGAAAATATTCCAACCCTGCATTTTTGTCTCCCTTGGGTGGCCACTATAGACGGCCGGGTGTCACTGTATTAAGAAATAAAGAATTTATCATTTGAAATTGAATGCAGATTTTATGAGAAACCAAGGAAACAAGATCAAGTCTTTTTACACCTCTTTACTCTTTTTTATAGCATTTTGGAAACTGATAATCTTGTGTCTTCATGAATATTTTTGGTACAAGACGAGATGTCTTACACAGAAAATTGAAATCGTCCAATTAATAATAGACAGGGTCAGAGCAGGTTTAAACTCACTGTAACTTGTATAAAAGTATCTTAATGTATTTTGATTAATTTATCTCCGAGCCAAATTTAATTTTTTTTTCCAAGGAAAACTATAATTATTCAGATTGATCCACCTTCTGTCAATGTGGGTTAAATCTGTCCAAAAAAACCTAAATATCTTATTTTTTCTAACCACTACCTTCCATTGTATAAGTTCAAGTTGATCCATCCGCAACATGGCATTCAGTGTCTCTCTCTCAAATGTTATGTAATGTTAGTGTCATCATATACAAATAAATACTGGGAAATTTCCAGGTTAAAAATGTAAAAAATTGGGTAGTTTGGCAGAAGTTTGAAAATATTTTTGTTTAAGATATTTAAAGAAATGTGTATAAAGATGCTAACGCAATATTCATGTTCATACTGATATATGAAATGAAAGTTTTGAACATTGGTTATTTGACAAATTGTCTATTTTTTTTTATTTGAGCTGAAATACATGCATGACAGTGTGCACTCAAGTGTATGTAAAATGCAATTACCTTTATTTTTTTTCCTTTTTTAAAAAATTGGAAATAACATATAACCAGACCAGAATCGCCATACTACTGTTAAATTGTTAGCTTGCATATTGCTCTTGTGCTAATTTTTTTTATTTTCCAAAACAAAAATATACATTGCAGCTGTGTGTGTTTACGTATAATAATTGAATGTAAGTGTAGTGTAACAACTGTATGTAACTTCCAGAGGGGAGAAATTTTTGCAATCCATAGTTGTTTTCAGCAAGTGATAATTTTCAGATTTCAACCATCTTAAAGGTAACTGACATGATTGGGGGTAGTCCTCAACTTGGGGTAAAACTTTTTGAGAATCAAGTAAACTATGCAAGGATTATAATGTGAAAATTTTATAGTCAAAAGTTGACTCATTTCAAAAGAACTACTATCAGTATGCCTAGTGACAGACAAATTTGTTGTGAATCTTTATATGGGATAATTTCTCGGGTACAAGAGAAATTCAGTACTTTTCTGTTCACACTTAATTCTCCTTAAGTAAACAAACTCAAGACAAATCCTTCCAGCCAGGATATCCACTCCAGCTGGTGTACATTTGGTTTATCTTTCAACCAGTTTGGTTCTAGAGGCATTTTTTACTTCTCCCAATCATGTCATTGCCCTATAAAGGTAGTATCACTCATTTGCAAGATGGATCAAACAGCATGAACTCTTCTCAAACTTAGCATGAAGTTATAAAATATAGTTACAATAACATAGGAGAGAAATATGCCAAGGCCACTAATAAAAAAAAAAAAACTGAAAATAAAACCTCATGTTTCCTTTCGCTCGACTGAAATTTAACCACCATCCATTGTATTTGAAATAAATAGAGTCTCCGTAGAGATGGCACTTTCACAAAATTATTTCAAACACTGTGATTTTTCTCATAAATGGCAAATCCATGGAAAAAAGTTTGAGCAAATGAGGTATGTTTCTGCTATAACTTCGTTGTTGAATTGTTCTTTCCCAATTTCCAAGTGCCGTGGGCTTGCAAAATGAGTGCTACCACCTTAAAAATCCAGAGAGTGAACACAAACCTACAGTGTGAACAAAACTGACAATGATATATAAATGTGCACGTAAATGATTAAAAGTATTTGTTTCCTTACATAGACTGATTTCCCTCCATGTCAGTGAATATATTGCATAAAAATAGGGTGAAAATAGGGTTTGTGTATATGATGCGATAATTATTAATTACAGTGTATTAGTGTTAGGTTAGGTATTTATAGGTTATTGCCAAATTGTAATTATTTGTCCTGATCAATGTGAATTCAAATCAATAATTATGCTTTGAAAATATGCTTTTAAAAATCACCAATTTACCTGTGAATTTATTGAAGAGACTTAAAATGAAGGGGATATACATGTATAAAACTAGAAATTTGGTGTGTCCATAGGACACGGATGCCCCCGCTTAACGCGATCAGTAAGCATTTCTTATTGAGTAATCATGTGGAAAGCAATCTGCATGAGCTGTGACCTTTGACCTTTGACCTGCGGACTCCAAATTCAAACTTAACCTGTATGTTAGTGTGTTCTACCTACACACCAAAAACTTTTAAAATCCGTCAAATATTCTTAAAGTTATTGCACGGAAACCAATTGCATATATAATGAGCTGTGACCTTTGACCTTTGACCTGCGGACTCCGAATTCAAACTCGACCTGTATTTTAGTATGATCTACCTACACAATAAAATTGTTAAAATCCGTCAAATATTTTTTAAAGTTATTGTGCGGAAACCAATTTGCATATATAATGAGCTGTGACCTTTGACCTTTAGACTCAAAATTCGAACTTGACCTGTATTTTAGTATGATCTACCTACACACCAAAAATATTTAAAATCCGTCCAATATTTTTAAAGTTATTGTGCGGAAACCAATTCGCATATATAATGAGCTGTGACCTTTGACCTTTGACCTGCGGACTCCGAATTCGAACTTGACCTGTATTTTAGTACGATCTACCTACACACCACAAATTTTTTAAATCCATCAAGTTATCGTGCGGAAACCAATTAGGGGGACGGATGGAAGGACGGACGGATGGACGGACAGGTGCAACGTTTAATGCCCCCTCAAGACTTCGTCGGCGGGGGCATAAAAATATAGTTATACATGTACACACTGCAGTATTGTGTTTAATGTGTAAATTATAATCAAATGCAACTGGTTTTGCATTTTTTTTCTGTAAAAAAGGTGCTGCAAATCACCAAAATGCATTACAATTTAGACAGATGTACAGCACAGCCATATAGTAAGATATAATATATGGACTGTACGGCATTGACCTAATAAAGCTCTAGAAAAAAAAAGTTCTGTAGTCTCCAGATTGGTATTGAAAAATAACATTACAAGCTGATTTAGATGAAGTTGCTGATGAGAAAACACATTTGTTCTCCAACTTTTATTAGCGAATTGTTGAGATAATCGACTAATGAATGAGGCAAGTTCCTCAGTCCCATTCGTAGAAGGAATCACCGTCAATAGTGATTTCATAGACACTAACATAGATCGGTCTTTACAGCTATGCTGTTAATATTTATGAAGGCATGTCGCTCACATCGGAATGTACTGTTGAAGGTATTCTTTTGAATGCATTTAACATAAGCCATTCACGCAGTCCTCCATTATTTATACAGTAGTTGTGCTCAAATGCCTCGCCAAAGTTCTTATTCAGTTTTCAAACATCTGCGGTTTCACAGAAGCATTGTGACTGCATAGGTTGTCAAGCACTCCCAAGTTTGCGAACGAGGATATAACGGAATGACATTCCAGCCACCTAATTATTTCTGCACACGGTGAAAGTCCCTGGTAGTTTGTATACTGCTAAAACGTACGTGGTCACGACATTATGAATTACCGTCATAATTAATTAATTTTCTCAAAAATGCGTACATGGTATTAGGAGAACAAACCAGATTTATTGGTTTAGTAATATTTGATAATCATCATTAGGGATTTGTAAAATACCACTGATGGGACTACGGAAAATCATGATAAATGGCCTTGCCCTACAGTCCAATATAGTATATGTGTAAATTTGAAATACCTCAGTATTTGATTATCAGAAGTACATCTGTAAATACAGGTATATTGTTTCTTGTTTTACTAGTTTGTGGTCGATGTTGCTGTTTGTTTAATATTGAATTTGACAGGTTATTATTATTTTTTTTTTTTGGGGGGGGGGGGTAGGACTACATAACCTGAATAACTCCAATCAAACTGTCAAACCAAGTTAAGAAGACATTGATTAGTTTCGGAAAGAGCGATCCATATTACAAAAACAAGGGGGCTGAAAATGGTACCAGTTGTCTGTGATTTTTATATCATATTTATCATGAAATGTATATTTGTATTCCAAGTAATGTAAATTTCTATACTTTTGTGTTTGAGACATTTTTATGGCGATGTAATTTCAGATGTACAGGCAATCAAATGTATATTTGTATTTTCAAAAAAAATATTTATTTCTACATTTGTGTTCAAGACTTTGTTGTCATGATGTCATTAGTCAAATTGTACAGGCAATAAACCAAAAAGTCCTTCATAAAATCTATGTCTTGTTGTTTCACAACATTTTTTATTTTGCAGAAGTTCTTGAGGGTACTTTGAAATGGGCTTGTGTATGTGTGTGTGTGTGGGTGTGTCTGGTGTCTGTATGTGCACCAAATATTAATTTGCTTGATTTCTGGATTCCAGTTGATTCTGCTCATTTTATTTGATGGGTGTGATGGGGGCTTCCAAACTTGTACACAGTATTTTGGAATTCATTAACTAATGATATTTCATGCAAATTTATTCAAAATCATACGAAAATGCTGTTCTTTTCAAACAAAACATCAACTGGGGCATTCACGACACAGCTAGTAAATCATCTCACACCAAACTCAATAGATCAAAATTAACGACTAGCCGACCACTCAACACCACACCTCCAGTCAAAATTCCCTGGCAGAATATTGAGGAGGAACCGCATCCATGATACAAGATCCAAGAAAACATTTTATAAGGAGGCAAGTCAAACGTCTAATATCATACAGTGCACATGAATGCTATTTGAATTTAAAACATTGTAATAACTTGGCAGTTGTGTTTTCCCAGACACACACAATCTGAACAAACTGGGATAGGATGGGGTTATCTTCCCAATGGCCATTTTCCACTGATAAGTTTGTTGAACATTTGTTCATAAATCCCCCCCACCTT